>CAJHNH020000647.1:0-17500 GCA_905116865.2 Candidula unifasciata
ACAGTACCATGTCCCAGATTCCCTTTGCGTGTCAGAACAGATTTGACCCTTGCCAAATTCCAGGAAGAGGTGGACGGTCACGTGCAAGAACTGTGTCCATCTGCCACCATCAGCTGTCCGTTCAAAAATGCGGGCTGCCTACACAAGGTAAATAATCTTTTAAAGATCGTGAACTGAATCCCCAAACTAATGCAGCCTCAATTCCCTACCCATGCTGCCCGAGAACATTCTGTGTCAAGAGTAGACTTCTTCTTTGTCTACCTTTCTAACCCCTAATGCAGCATAGACCCTCAACCAGCCAACACTAAGTCTTTCTGTCCTTCGCTATCGCATGCAGATCTCTCGATGTCCTCCCTGTCTTTTTAACTACACACTCTAGCTTCCTTCTCCATGCTGTTTTGTCTTCCTTTTTCTCTATGTCTCTATGAGTTCTAGCGCAAAAAACATTCTAGTAATATTGTTCGCAGGTTTTCCTAACGTTTGCCCAATCCATCGCCAGCGCTTTTTCCTCGCCTTTGTGTCCACTGGAACTTGTTTAGTTCTCTCCAAAAGCTCTACATTAGTGATTCTATACTATTTAATTTCCTCTATTCTGCGCAGGCACCAGTTATTAAATGTTTGTAGTTTATTAGTAACTGCCTCAGTTGTTCTCCATGTTTCCGCTCCATACAACAGTACTGACTTGATAGTAAAGGTCCCTTTTCCACGCCTTTAGGCGTATATGGCAAATAGGGCTAGACCTATATTTTTAAAGACCAATCGGCACAAGATGGTTCATGTGATCAGCATCACATCGGCTGCCTTTACTTCTCGGGTCTGCACCCGGTACGCACTCAAGGCTGGGTCGACCTGCGAGTCTAGGTCATGTTTGAAAAAAGTCCGGCTCCACCAGAGAGCGAGCCCATGACCTTCCATCCGCACGCGAGCGTCTAGCCACTACGCCACGTCGACTCCCAGTACTGATTTGTTATTAGAAATAAACACTAAAGTTCAGTACTAGCCTTATCACTCATGTTATCAACATCAGACAGACGGCACATGACAGAACGTCGCTCTTGACAGAAAGTCGCTCTCATCACAGCACGCCTAAAAGTTTCTCTTTTCCTAGCTAATTTTCAAAAGCCTATAAACTTTCATAGCCAGTGTTTTAGTTTCTCTTTCCCTAGCTAATTCTCAAAGTCTAAATACTTTCATAGCCAGTTTTTTAGTTTCTCTTTCCCTAGGTAATTCTCAAAGCCTATATACTTTCATAGCTAGTGTTTTAGTTTCTCTTTCCCTAGCTAATTCTCAAAGTCTATATACTTTCATAGCTAGTGTTTTAGTTTCTCTTTCCCTAGCTAATTCTCAAAGCCTATATACTTTCATAGCCAGTGTTTTAGTTTCTCTTTCCCTAGCTAATTCTCAAAGCCTATATACTTTCATAGCCAGTGTTTTAGTTTCTCTTTCCCTAGCTAATTCTCAAAGCCTATATACTTTCATAGCCAGTGTTTTAGTTTCTCTTTCCCTAGCTAATTCTCAAAGCCTATATACTTTCAGCCAGTGTATCTTCAAAGCCTAGAATCTATCTTTACGGAGGTCTGTGATAGTTTGTTCATCGAATGATTATCGTCACTGCACATCGGAAAAGTCTGTAAGGGCTCGGATCCCATCTTCAGTATATCCCTCAGCGTGTGGCGACAGATAACACCAATTATGTGTTAGTTTACTATTCTTCTTTGGCTACCTGCATAGTGTTTATGTTTGGCACCTCTTTTGACCGAAAGTTTTTGTAGTCTTTTGAGTGCTCCGAGGAAAGATGCCAAAACGGTCATGATTGTGTTTTCTAACCACCACTAATAATAAATAAGTGTTGTTTGTGTGCTATTTATGAACTAGTTGATTGATTGATTGAGGTTCAACCCAACAAAGATAAACACCGGGTGACACAAAGTGCCACCACACGCATGAGGATCACACGGGGGACAGGTCCCAGAAACCCCGCTCGACCCATAGGTTTGGGTTCTATCAGGGCCCCCGGCAACGATCGGAGTGGGGCTCAAAGATAAGGAAAAATTGTGTACCAGATTGGGACGGTATTTCTAAGAGCTGGTTCTCCTCAGTGTTCAGGTCATCTAGGAATAATCTAGTCATCTCCGTGTGAGATGCCATTTTTCGTTATTTGAAGCCCTACTCTGGCTCTTGCCAGGGGCCGCAATATAGCCCGACCATAAATATGGCCTAATGGCTGAACGCGGTTTCTGGGACCTCTCCACGGTGATCCTCATTCACATGGTGGCACTTTGTGTCATCGGGTGTTTATCGCTTGTGTGATGTCCTGGTGGGGTAAAAAAAGATAGATAGAAAGGTCATCTAGGATATCGATGTTTTTCTTCTTTCAGATCTGTGGTATATTACTCTAACATTTTAAATTATAAACTTCTATGGTTTTATTTTCTTCAGTCATTGAATAAAAGTTTGTGACTCACCTGCATAATTTACCACGGGAATAATAATTGATCTCAGGATTATTACTTTAACGTTGAGAGTTTCTATGGACATAAAATGTGGCTTTTCCTGGATTTCCACAAAATTACTCATCTACGCATCCAGATATCCAACTCTACCACTAGCAGATGAAGTCAAAGTAAAGGACCATTTTCCAGGCCTTTAGGCGTATATGGCATACATGGCTAGACTTATACTTTATAGACCAATCGCCACAGGATAGGTGATGTGGCCAGGCATCGCGCCGGCCGCCTTTACTTCCCGGGACTGCAACCGGTACCCACTCAAGGCTGGGTCGACCTGGGAGCAAAGGTCATTTAAAAAAAAAAGTCCGGCTTCGCAAGGGAGCGAACCCACGACCTTACTATCCACGGCGAGAGTCTAGCCGCTCCGCCACGGCGACTGCACTAGCAGATGAAAGGAGTGGTTATCCCCACTTGTAAGAGGTCAACAATTTTTAAATCGCACACTGAGATGAAGTATTGTAGATGAGATAGGCATCTTAGGCGCGGAAGCCTCAGGGCTCAGTCCCTTCAACACCCCCCCCCCCAAGCCCACTCCCTCATTATTACCCTACCCCCTCCCGACGGTTGCGTGCACATCGGTATTACAGATCTGACTTATTTGTATACAGACTGTTGGTTTCTTGCCTCTCATGCTGATACAATCTGACTTCGAAGGAAACCCCCAGTTAGTCGACCCTTACAACATGCTTGTTGGGAAGGCAGTGGGTATGTTTGTGTTCCCCCCCCCCCTTCCCACAATAGGGCCCCGGAACCCACACGGGGCCAATAATGTAATGCATCTCTTTCAGTGTCCCAGATACAGCCTTGATGTCCACTTAGAGGAGTGTCTGAAGACCCACCTGAGTTTGACCTGCGACCTGGTGAAGCAGCAACAAGTGCAGATCTCTCAACTGTGCTCGGTTCTTCATACTATAACACAAACCACTGATGGCGTCTTCATTTGGAGAATTAGGTGAGTTTCCTCTTCTGCATTCATTCGAAGACGTAGATACGCTATGCCCGTTTAAAACATGACTGGGATACACCCAGCTTCTGCAGATATTTGATGCATCTGTTAGACTTCGGAGTGAGTAAAAAGCGATCATAAATTTTATATATGCCTGATACAACATGAAATGTGATCTAAAAAGCTGAACCAGGTTTGCAAAAGACATGCATAAAGGAACTTTTCGACTAATGTATTTATCAAACTGTCATTGGAAAAAAAAAAAAAAAACAGCTGACAAGGCAGCAAGGCTTCTAACCAACCAGGGTCAACATGAAAATGATCGTTGACTGTTTGATTAGTTCATCTGTGTGCATCTTTTTTCATTTCCTCCAATGAGCTTTCTAGCCACATTTTATTTTGTACTAGCTGTACCCGGCCACGCGTTGCTGTGGCTCAGTTTGGCTAAATGAAAAAAAAAAAATAGAAAGTGCACATGTCTGATAAAGGAAGTTTCACAATCAATGCCTGCACAGATTTAGAGATAGTCTGTTTTGCCGATTCTAGAATACGTAACATATAATTGTGTCTGTATAATAGTGGTCATATAAATAATATTCAACGTTTTAAACACCAGGGCAACCACAGCAACTACTACTATTCTGTTATTACTATGTTTGCTGTCACAAAGAGCAGATTAATTTTGTTGGCGAGCTGGTTACTGTGACTGTAAGCTCTCTCAGCTAACAGTGTATGTCACCATCTCCCCCCCCCCCCCCAATCCGCGGACTACTCCTCTCTCCCTCACCCAAGAATTTAAAATACCTACTTACTTACTTAGTCGCTCCTCTTCTACCTTGGGGTGCAGATGTTTGCCAGAGAAATCGCCAGACGTCTCTATCAGCAGTTTTCTTTCTGGCTTTGTTCCATTCCAGTCCTCTGTCAGTTAGGGACTGTCGGATGTTGTCTTCCCAGCGCACCCTGGGTCGTCCCGGAGGTCAGGTTCCCTGGTTCTTAGCCTCCCATGCTTGCCATGGTGGCCGATTTTCTCCCATTCTGCATACATGTCCAAACCATCGTAACTGTGACTGATCTACTCGGGTTAGTAAGGGCTGGGTATCAAGATCTTGACGTATTGTCTGACTGCGGACTTTGTCCCTTCTTGTCACTTGGACCACCTTTCTCAGGTATCTAATTTCCGAGGCCTGCAGCTGGCTTCTGTGAGCTGTTGTCATTGCCCATGACTCACACCCATAGGTCAGGACTGGTACATAGGTAGAGCGGTAAACAGCCATTTTCGTCCTCTTGCCAATTTCTCTTTTGCTAAGAAACCCTCGGTTTATGGCCTGGAAGAGTCTCCCAGCAGCTGCTTTTCGTGTAGCCAGCTCAGTTTTAATGCCTCCATTTTGGATTAGTAAAACTCCAAGGTATTTGAACTGGTTAACTTCCTCCAATGCATACTGTCCCATCATGATCTGGTGTTTCTTCTCCTCTCTTGAGATCACCATGGTTTTAGTTTTGGAGACACTGATGGTCATCCCTTTCTTTTCAAGCTCTTCCTTCCAGACAAGTAAGTTGGACTGAAGGTGTGCCTCTGATTTAGCTATCAGGGCCACATCGTCTGCAAAAGCCAGCTCTGATATACAGATTGGTCTCATCTTCCAGTACCCTACAGAGTACTTCTTTGTCTTCTCCTTACAGGTCTTGATGACATCATCCATCATAAGAATGAAGAGGTAAGGTGAGAGAATATCACCTTGTCTAACACCGCTGGCGGTCTTGAATTCTTCTGACTTTTGGTCTGATGTTTTTACATAATTTCTGCACCTTTTGTAGAAACTCTGTATTGCACTGATCAGGGGTGCTGGGATGTTTTTCCCTGCCAAGCAGTCCCAGAGCTTGTTCCAGAGTACCTTGTCAAATGCCTTTTCCAGAATCAAAAAACATAAGTGCATCTCACTCTTATTTTCCAGGGCTTTTTCACTCATCTGTCTCAGTGTGAAGATAAGGTCTTGAGTACTTCGGTTTGCTCTGAAGCCGCATTGGGCCTCGTCCAGCTGAGGCTCTACCAGACTTCTAAGTCTCTGCTCAAGAATTCTAGAGTAACTTTTACCGGGAACGCTGAGGAGGGATATGCACATTGTCTGTTATCACCTTTTTTTAATATAGGTATTATGATGGCAATCTCCCAATCTTTTGGTATAGTTTTGCTACACCAGGCTGCCTGGAGAACCTTCAGTAGAAGGCGCTCACCTTCGACTCCCATATATTTGACCATCTCTGGTGTTATACCATCATGACCTGCTGCTTTTCCCAGCTTAATCTTCTCAATAGCTGCCTTCAATTCTTCCATCCTGATGTTATCTTCCCCATGATTGAATTCCTTCTCAGCAGTGAGGTCCATTATTTCTGGGTCATGACTTCCCTCAACGCCGAGGAGCTCTGAGAAGTATTCTTTCCATCTGCCCATGATATCATTTGTAGAAGTAAGCAGAGCCTCTTCCTTGTCTTTTATGAATTTAAGTGGGCACTCTTTCTCCTTCCTCATGTTCTTAAGGGTCTTGTAGAACAGTTTTTGGTTTTCTCTTGCATTCTTTTCCAACTTTTCTCCAAACTCTTCCCATGATTTCTGTTTTGCTTTAAGCACAATATTTTTGGTCTCTGTTCTGAGTGCCACATATTGTTTATATTTCTCTATTTCTTCAGCTGTGTTTCTGGCTGCCAGGTATTGCTTCCATGCCCTTTTATTTTCTCATATTTTCAATTTGACTTCTTCCGTCCACCAAGGTGTCCTATGTCCCCGCCTTCCACTTAGGACGTCACCACATGCTTCTACTGCAGCTGTTGTGAGGATATTCTTGAATCTGCACCAGAGGGTTTCAGTGTCCTCTGATGATTCTTCTTCAGTTCCTATTGCTTTCACTATTAGCTCCTCGTATCTAGCCTTAATATCTGGCTCTCTTAGCTTGTATGCTTTAATCCTCATCCCTTCTTGGTTGCTTGGTTTCTTGCACGGTTGTCGGTGTTGCCTTGTTGGAGCAGTTCTTTCAGTTGTTCTCTTTATTGTGACCAGATAATGGTCACTTCCAATCTCTGGTCCTCTCATGACTCTGGCATCTCTCACAAACTTGAATAAACTTTTCCTAACTATGGCGTAGTCAATGATGGATTTTTCATTCTTTGAAGGTTCACATCTTGTGTATGCATGTATACGCTTGTGGGGGAATTTTGTGTTTGTAATGACAAGGTTCTGTTCCCTGCAGAATCTGAGAAGTCGCTTGCCATTATCATTCAAAACATCTTCACCATATCTCCCGATCACTCCACCCCATCTAGAGTGATCATTTCCTACTCTGGCATTTAGATCTCCTAGGAGGATAATTTCATCGTGACAGTCATCTATTGTCCTTTGGAGCAGTTCAAAGAATTCTTCTTTAACATCTACTCGCTCATCTTCATTTGGCCCGTACACAATGACAAAATTGACAATTTTATCTTCTTCTTTCAGATCTAACACCATTATTCGCTCTGAGATGAATTTCCATCCCTTGATGTTACTAACTTGATTCCTGGCCACAATACAGCCAACACCTCCCTTGGCTCTCTCCGTCATAGGGACACCACTGTAGAGCAGCATACTTCCATCGTGATCTGTGATTCCTTGCCCCTTTTTCTTGGTTTCAGTCAGAGCCAAGACTCCTAATTTTGCTTTCCTAATCTCCCCTACTAACTCGTTTTCCTTTCCGTTAATGCCTCTTATATTCCATGTCCCATAAATCGTAGTCCGTAAGCCATGTCAGTTCTTCGCCGTTAAGATCCGTCCGGTTTTCTCTCTGTAGTTACTTGTAATCGTGGTTTAAGGCAAACAGGTGATTGGCCTGTTGTGCCTTTGCATGGTGGAGGGGCTGCCTCCTTGCGGCCTCCATGCAGGCCGTCTGGCTGATTCACGGTTACCCACTACTTCCGGAGACGCATGAAGAACTCAGGTTCAGCCAGACCCTCCTCCTTTTACAGCCGGGCTTGGGACCGGTCTTAGCGGAGTTAGAATTTAAAATTCATGACAATTTTTTTTTGATTTGAACTTATCATCCGTGTCCACCCAGACTAAAATAGGTATCAGGAATCGTAATGAGAAGTAAATGCGGCCAGTGTAATAATTACAACATCACCCATCAAGTACCAGTACTACTACTACCACCACCACAAATACAAATACAGAACTGTCACTACTGTCTGTTTTACCGCATTTTTTGATCGGTGTAAAGAGGGTCGTTAGCCTGAGAATTTAGAGCCGCATGGCTGTTGCTGTCGATACGAACTGTTCGGGTTAGGATATTTAAATTTTTCCCCTGACAGAAAAACTCCAACACCTTACCGGGTGTCGAACTTGGGTCTCCATCATGACAGCCCGACGTTAAAACCACTCGGCCAACCACAACAAAAACTACTACTATTCTGCTATGAAATAATCAAGTAACAGAAAGTATTGTGAACGGCACTCATAGAAAGAAGTAGAAAGATAGAAGAACACACTAGACAACATAAAAATCGAAAGCTATAGTTACCGTGCCGGGAATTGAACCTGTCACCTCCAGACGGCGTCTACGCCTCGCCATGAATACAAGTGCACTAAGATACATGGTCAACTAGGCACCCCCCAAAAAAGGTGTCTCATTGGCCATGTCTATCGTACAGCTTCAAATCCACGACTATGGAATACGACAGAATTCATTTCAACTCATTGAAATGGCACCATAGGTTACAGAAATTTATATTAACGAAGCAAATGTCGAATAACAATCACAGCAACAATTTACGAACACAGTAGACCTTATTGCCTTGTCTAGAATACACAAACATTTAAGAAAGGTATTTGATTGGTAGGTTCCGGTGTGTATACGTCATTCCTATAAATAAACAGAGGGGGGAACCATTTGAGGCCGTTAAATATTATGAATTAATCAAGTAACAGAAAGTATTGTGAACGGCACTCATAGAAAGAAGTAGAAAGATAGAAGAAGACACTAGACAACATAAAAATCGAGAGCTATAGTTACTGTGCCGGGAATTGAACCTGTCACCTCCAGACGGCGTCAGCGCCTCGCCATAAATACAAGTGCACTAAGATACATGGTCAACCAGGCACCCCCAAAAAAGGTGTCTCATTGGCCATGTCTATCGTACAGCTTGAAATCCATTGTATAAGCCTATTTTTTCATGCTTTCTATTGTTGCGTTTTGGCTGAAACAATTAAACCATAAGTACTGTCATTCTTTATTATCTTTTCAGTAACTACAAATCAAAGTACATAGAAGCCCTGTGCAAGAACAACAAAGAATTAATCAGCCCTCCATTTTACACGTCCAAATTCGGATACAAGGTATGCTTGTCCGTTTTTCTTAACGGAAATGGAGCAGCGGAGGGAAAGTATATCTCGGTCTACATCAGACTGCTCCCTGGAGAGTACGACAACATTCTAACATGGCCGTTCTCACTTTTGGTGACCTTCACCCTGTATGACCAGTGCGCCGATGCCAACTTGCGCGCTAACATCTCAGAGAGTTTCCAGCCAGAACCGGGATGGAGCCATTTTCAGAAACCGGTAAAATCGGCAGAGACACTTGGGTTTGGTTTTCCGAAATTTGTGTCTCACGAGGTGCTGAAGTCAAGAGATTACATTAAAGATGATTCTTTACTTCTGAAAGTGATCATTGATAACTCAACTTTTGTGAAACCCTGAATGGTGTTATTTATGTATTACTTGTATATCTAGTCACCAAATTAGTTTCTTGTTCTAAGATAGCAAGACGGTTATGGTAACTGTGGGGTAAAGAGTCCGATTTGTGTGACTTTTGCCTTGGTGAACAGCTGGCCCAAAAAGGAAGCTTTAGGAGGGAAAAAGAGTACTGTTCTCCTGATTCGGCAGCTTCTACAACAAGCGTTGTTCCAAAACGTATTGCTGTTATCTTTCCTTTGAAGTTAACAAAGCAAGCCGAGTGAGGAATCACGCTGTAATGGCAACTCAAGGTCTCAGCAATACTACTGAGGCTTTGTGCAGTGTTTTGCCATGGATTGTGATGTCCATGTTTCCCTATTGCACACTGGGACACTATCGACTAGAAAGATGGAACGTTGCCCACTTTTGCGATATTGGCAGAATATTAGGCTTGCGCATCTTTTTGATTTCTCTCGTAGTTGACACAATGGGACGGGATTACCACAGCCTCTTCTGCGGCCTTCCTTCGCAGATATTTCTCAAATCTAGATCAAAGCCAGTATCGGTGGTGGGGGGGGGGGGAAGGTGGGATCCACTCAAACTGATACAATTATTAGTAGTAGCACATTTTACCCTATTAGGACACCACACAAGCGATAAACACCCGATGACACAAAGTGCCACCATGTGGATGAGGATCACCCGTAGAGAGGTCCCGGAAACCGCGTTCAGCCATTAGACCATATTTATGGCAGGGCTATATTGCGGCCCCTGGCAAGAGCCATGGTAGGGCTTCATAATAAAGAAAAAAATTGCATCTCACAATCATTGTTTACTGCTCCAATCACAACCTCTTCGTCTTCTTTGCAGTTAGACTTAAAAGTGTGGTGGACACATTATTATATTGTTTACTGCCAGGACTTTCGATCCAACACACCCAATTTCAGCCAAATTTAATTAATCATCTTTTAACACACGCTTGTTAAGCAGCAGTAAATATATTCCAGTTATGCCAGGAAAACGTTACAGAACGCTGATATAGAATAATTCCCCGATCTCTTGTGTTCTTTTTATAGTTCTTCCTCTTGATATTTTTATATGAGCACCATATGCTTCAAAGATAAATTTACAATTGCTGTGTGAAAAATGTGTGTTTTGGAAGGGCTGAATCTGAGACGGGCCTGCGTGCCCAATTTGGGAACCCTTTGAAAATGAAATGCGTTCGTTCGTTCTACAATATATTCTACACATTATTAAGCGGTCGTAAGTTTATTATTGTTTTATAAATTCGTGTCACTGTTCAAGTAGTTGGTCAAGTGATGATAGGCACGAACATCTTTGTCATCATTGTCGTCATCGTCCTCATCATCATCATATTTGTCATCGCCACCATCAGATCAGATCATTTGTAAAACATTCCTCATCGGTCACGTGATAAGACTCTCGATACTAAATCATTTTTATGCTCATTATCATCAGTGTCTGTCAGAGATTCGGTTTTTTATGACATCATCTGTGTGGGTTTTGGGGCCTCACTTAAGCGGGGGCAGGGGTGGGCAGACCCAGTGTCCTCCTAACAAGTATGTCGTACAAGGCGACTAATCAGGGATGTTTCCTTCCAAGTCCATCTGCCTGAAAGGCAAAGAACTACCAGTATATATACAAATAAGCCACATCTGTGAAACGGATGTGCACGCAAAACTCCGATTCTGGAACAGGACCAAAGTGCAGACGTGGATGAACAATCAGAACTCTCGACCAGAGTTTAAACAGGTGAACGTTAAGAAAGAGAAGATTGAGAACGTTATTGTTCGAATAATCGACAGTTCTAACAAACATCCCAACATGCACAGTTAATGGTAACTGATCAAACGTCGAACTCTGTAGGCATGCTGGGAAAAGTGAAGACAGGGATGCTTCGAGCAGAGTGGCAAGCTTCACTTGAAAGGTCACGGGTAGTGAGCATACTTTTGATCTTTTCTCCGGGCCACGCCGGCGTGTTGGGCAATGAACAGGCAAACAGATTGGCTGGATCTGCACCACTGGGTGGTGAATTGATACATGACAAAGCAGATGTGGTCAAGGTCCTTTGGGAACAAGGAACGGAATCAGTAGAAAAACAAGATTATCATTACCTGGAGAGAATAAGGCACCTGGGTGCAACCAGAGGGGTCTGGCCGGCTCACTACACTGAGAGGAAAGGCAAGACGGACATATAACCAGATTGTAACCGGTACCATCAATATTATAACTCTGCGCTGGCTGCTGAAGATGAGGACGGAACACGCATGTGAATGCCCCGAGTGCTGTTATGTCAATTCTTGACTCAACTTAACTAATCTGTTCAAACGACGAGGCCCTACAATTGAAAGACCCCTTTTTTACACCAGTCTTGCATGGGGCATATGGTGCTAGACCTATAATTTATAGACCAATCGGCGGCAAGAAGATGGCGGACAAATAATATTCAAGCAGACCTGCAAACACTTGGGGCACCAAACTGGAAAGAGAGGACTTATCACAGAGATGAACCAATGCAGGTAATGGTTAGTTGCGTATCCTTTACAGGACATTGCAGAAACAACCCTAACAGCCCCTGGAATTAGTCTGCTCTTTCGACATGCTTTTGGGTAGGCAGTGGGTCTATTCTTTTTTTCTCCATATAATAGAGCCCCGGAAGCCCCACGGGAGGCATGCATTTCAGCCTTAGACCTGCGCACCAGCAGGGATCTGTAGTATTACTTATGTCTTACAATCTACTGAGTGAATAAACTAGTCACATATTTGAGTTGCACCATGCAGCAGTCTTTGTTTATTTATTTGTGTTTCGAAATTCTATTCAAAGTCATAAATGTCTGACGGAGTTACCAGAAAAGAAACAAATCAGAATTGAGTTGAAAAGAAAAAAAAAGTCGGCCCAGAACCAATTCTAAATTACATAAAAAGACACTTAGAAAGACTGTCTGTGCCATGCAACTGAAGACCTACAACAACAAAGAACCTACACCAAAAAAGGACCTACACCAAAAAAGGACCTACACCAAAAAAGACCTACAACAAAAAAGGACCTACACCAAAAAAGACCTACACCAAAAAAGGACCTACACCAAAAAAAAAAACCTACACCAAAAAATGACCTACAACAAAAAAGGACCTACAACAAAAAAGGACCTACACCAAAAAAAGACCTACACCAAAAAAGGACCTACACCAAAAAAGGACCAACACCAAAGGAGCGGGAAGTAGAGCCCATGGTAAACAAAGAACAAGATGGAAAGATAACACTAGAAAAGCTCTACAGCAGCACGATGTGTCTGTGATGGCGGCGGTCAGGAGAGCACGAAGCAGAACCGTATATCTCCCTCGATACCAGAAGCGGTATAAGGTAAAGCAAAGATACCCGAAGCGGTATGAGGTAAAGCAAAGATACCCGAAGCGGTATAAGGTAAAGCAAAGATACCCGAAGCGGTATAAGGTAAAGCAAAGATACCCGAAGCGGTATGAGGTAAAGCAAAGATACCCGAAGCGGTATGAGGTAAAGCAAAGATACCCGAAGCGGTATGAGGTAAAGCAAAGATACCCGAAGCGGTATGAGGTAAAGCAAAGATACCCGAAGCGGTATGAGGTAAAGCAAAGAAAGAAAAAAGAGAAGAAGAATCAAAATCATCACGTGCCGTGACTGTCAGCCTCTGATGTCAGATTTTGTCATGTCAAACGATCAATGGAGATGGGTCTCCTCAAGGGGCGTCGGAACTTGTGAAGCATAGACACCTTGAGACCCCACCTCACACAAAATGCAGGTTAGTGTGGGGGGAAAGAGGGGGGAGGGGGGGGGGGGGTTCACTCACTCAATCCACACCATGCGCTTTCTCAATGTGTAAGGGGTCTAAGCTACAACCCCCCCCCCCTCCCCCATCCCACTTTTTGTGTGTGTGTGTGCTCTAAACCACGTGCCACAGAGTCCATTCAAGCAAGGTAACACATTACCTCATACGAACATTGGACAAAAAAGATGTGAGATGATGTTGCCGAAAAAATAATTTCTTTTTTATTATTATATCTTCTTCCTCCTCCTCCTCTTCTTCTCATTCTTCTTCTTCTTCTTCTTCTTCTTCTTCTTCTTCTTCTTCTTCTTCTTCTTCTTCTTCTTCTTCTTCTTCTTCTTCTTCTTCTTCTTCTTCTTCATCTTCTTCTTCTTCTTCTTTTTCTTCTTCTTCTTCTTTTTCTTCCTCCTCCTCTTCTTCTTCTTCTTCTTCTTCTTCTTCTTCTTCTTCTTCTTCTTCTTCTTCTTCTTCTTCTTCTTCTTCTTCTTCTTCTTCTTCTTCTTCTTCTTCTTCTTCTTCTTCTTTTTCTTCTTCTTCTTCTTCTTCTTCTTCTTCTTCTTCCTCCTCCTCTTCTTCTTCTTCTTCTTCTTCTTCTTCTTCTTCTTCTTCTTCTTCTTCTTCTTCTTCTTCTTCTTCTTCTTCTTCTTCTTCTTCTTCTTCTTCTTCTTCTTCTTCTTCTTCTTCTTCTTCTTCTTCTTCTTCTTCTTCTTCTTCTTCTTCTTCTTCTTCTTCTTCTTCTTCTTCTTCTTCTTCTTCTTCTTCTTCTTCTTCTTCTTCTTCTTCTTCTTCTTTTTTTTCTTCTGCTTCTTTTTCTTCTTCTTCTTCTTCTTCTTCTTCTTCTTCTTCTTCTTCTTCTTCTTCTTCTTCTTCTTCTTCTTCTTCTTCTTCTTCTTCTTCTTCTTCTTCTTCTTCTTCTTCTTCTTCTTCTTCTTCTTCTTCCTTTTTCTTCTTCTTTTTCTTCTTCTTTTTCTTCTTTATCTTCTGCCCCTCCTCCTTCTTCTTCTTTCGCTATTAAAGTGGGAGATTGCCACGTTGTGTTGTGGTTTACTGTAAAGCTTTCGCTCTAGCACATCCGATTTCAGTCAGTCTCTAATTAGTCACCTTTTACGACATGCTTCTAAAGAGGAAGTGGGTCAATCCCCCCCCCCCCCCCCCCCCCCCCCAAACCCAATTGAAACATCGAACCAACTTGAGTACTATTTTTTTTTTAAATAACGCATACGAAATTACAAGTCGATGACAAATATTTGAGAAAAAACTGTTTAATCTATGTATTGTATACATTAACACATTGATACGTTTTTAAAAAAAAAAAGATTTCGGCGATGTATTATCTCTAGTCTAAGGCGAGTCAACTAATAATCACACACACAAAAATGCACTGAAATGGGAAACAAACAAACGCTGATGACAGTGGTGACAGTTTGCCGGACTGGTTATAAACCATGAGTGCTCTGCCACCAGTAAGGACAGCTGATAAGAAACTGTCCGCCTGTGTCGCCGTCGGCACGTAACTCTGTAGCTACATTGATGTTCCTCCATTTACCCCAGAGTGTTAACTCTGGTACCCATTTCCTGGAGGCTGGGTGAGCCCCGGGAACCGCCCGGTTTTGAACGACAGTGGCTGCAGCGAGTCGCAGCTGGATTTGAAAGCGAGCCTCATATCGACTGCGCTAACACGGATCCTCTACAGTGGAGGATTCAGCTGCGTACCGTTTGATTATTAAACAATGTAATAGGATGGTGATGACGATGATGCGTTTGAAATAACACAATAGCGATCTTGTAATATAATCCTTGAACCTTTTCTTCTTCACTTCTTTACTTCCACTATTACCGCTTTGGATGTCGTGGGATCCTTGGCTGCAAAATAATTTTTGCCTTCTTCTCCGAGAGCAGACAAACAACAGTAAATAGTATAACACCATAAACAACGTGGTTAACTGTCCTATAAAGATGTAAGGAACTGGTGAAGTTACCAACTTATTTCTATACGTATTTCTGGGATAGCTAAAGATACAAAACTAATACGTAAACTTTTTTTTTTAAACTTAATTTTATTATACGTGATTAACACCACTAGAAAAGTAAAACTACAGTATTTCCGGTTCTTTACTTTTAGGTGAAGCGGCGTCCGTGGCTAAGGCGTTGCGAGTCCGTCTCGTAAGCCAGCATACCGTGATCGAAGCCCACTGCAGGCTGCGTGGATTTTTTTTCGTGGTATGGGACGTCAAAGGTCGACCCAGCCTAAAATGGGTACCAGGATGGGCTGTCCTGGGAAAGTAAAGACAGCCGGCGTAATGCTGACCACATTACCCACAGAGTGCTGATGGTGTGTAAAAATATGGGACGCTCTGCCCAAATGCCGGATGCGCCGAAAGGCGTGAAAAGAGAACTTTACTTTACTTTACTTACTTTTAGGTGACTACAAACTGGGAAAATCCACAGGTCACGGGACAGTCCAATATTTTCCGGGGTGGTAGATTAAACATTCCCGAAAACCCGGTCTTACCACCATCTAAAATATTGGACTGTCACGTGACGTCGTTTGTAAACGCCTGGGAAAAAAAAGAACGTTATTTCCTGTGAATGGGAAAGTTAATGGAAGGAAGAACAGGCGGAGACTAAGAGAAACGACATTGAGCGGTGTGGTCTGGTAGTCTTAGTTTCAGCTTCATAGCAAACGGGTCACCCCATCTTTGCTCCGTTCCCGTGCCAATGAAAAACACACGGAATGTTTATCACAGTCCCTTGTGGAAAGATTGACAGACTGCTGCCTCAGCATACCTAGCATACCCGCATTAAAGCATATGGTAGCCATCCGAAGTGTGGTAACATGGTGTAGAAGTACACATGTATTGTAAACATTTAACAGACGAGTGTCAGCAAATTGAAAAGTTATAAGCTTTCCAACGCCACTTAGCATGAACTCGAAGAAGAAGAAGGAAAAGAAGACGTACATCCAATTATCACAGTGGTTACTCGTAATTTAGATCATGTTCTTAAGGCACTCGAAAGCCGCTGTGGTGTAGCAGTTAGACGCTCTCTTACGGATCCGAACGTCGTGAGTTCAGGTCCTGACGGAGCCGGACGTTTTCAAAAATCACCTAGGCCCTCAGATAGACCCAGTCTTAAATTGATACCTGATAAAGTCTTGTGAAGTAAAGACGGCCGACGTGATGTTAACTGCATGACCCACCGTGTGCCGATTGGTCAATAAAATATAGCTCTAACCCCTATATGCCCAAGACGCATGTAGACCTAGAAATAGGTTCTTTACTTTAATTGCCGCATTCAGAAAGTAAACCTAACCATTTTTCCCTGTGTGTGGGGTTGGGAAAGGGGGGTGGGGGGATTGGAAACATGACACTGTGCACGCTTCAAAATTGAAATGTCAGTATTTTATGTTCGAAATAGCAAATCAATCCAACAAAAGTGATTGCTGCATTGATTCTTTAAAACAGAGGGGGAGAAAAATGTGCGTTGCAAACGGCAAATTGTTGAAAACTTTTGGTTGCGGAAAAGGAAACTGCGATGAACATTCTAAAACTTTTCCTTTGTGTCTGGGAGTTAAGCAGACAATAGGAGCACCGTTGGTCCATATATTCAGAGAGTTAAAGCTTCAGAAAGTGAAGAGATTGACATGAGGATTTTGTTCAAGCTGTGACGTATCGTCTATGTGACTAGGCCTGACACAGGCAAAGCGGTTATGCCCTGGCGTTAGGTTATCAAAGTGAACGGAGATTATCTAGAAAATGTGGATGTGTGAGGGTCGTAATCAGTCATAATGCTAGTGAATAGTGAATATTATGCACACACAAACTGGGGGAAAAACAAGGCATCACTTTCTGAAATTCCACCTGTTATAGGTTTTAACTGGCCCTCACCATTTTAACAAAAAGGTTGCAAAACAAATATTTAAAACAAAAAATAGGCAATAAAAAGTCAATGACACTAGGCTGTGACATCAGTCAAATTGTGACTGTTGAATCAAAAACTCTTGGTATTCCAACGGTTACCGCGACCACCAGATCCGCTTGTGCCATCAGCATTTTTGTTGATATCTGGAATGTCAGGGCGTTCAGGCACAGTAATCGTCACTTCCGCTTCCAGGTTAAAGGTCACGATCTGTTCCGTGGAGTTTGAAAACGGGGTTGGGTTTTCTGTTTCAAATACAATGTAGACGTGTTAGAATGCTCATAAAAGAAAAAAAAAAAGAAAAAAATGATGTACATTTTTATATAAATACCGCACGCTTTGGAGATAAAATAACAATTGCAGTTTGAAAAATGTGTGTTTTTGAAGGGCTAAATCTAAGACTGCATGTCCAGTTTGGGAAACCTTTAAAAATAAAACTCGTTCGTTCTTTCTACCTTATATTCTATATAATATTATGCGGTCATAAGTTTAATAATAATCACCATGCACGGTAAAGGTAAATGTGAGAGGATCGACTTCATTGCACAGGGTTTTATCCCATTTGTCTCAGCCTTTCTATACAGAACAGTTTTCTGAGAGCGTCGTA
>CAJHNH020000647.1:22500-248442 GCA_905116865.2 Candidula unifasciata
TAATGAGATTAAATTGATAATAATGATGACGATGACGATCTTGGCGACGACGATAAGAATACGATGACACTGAAAACGGTGACGATGATGATGATGAAGATGATAACATGATGAACTTACAGAACGACGACGATTATGACCACGACGACTACATTGATGATGATGACGACGATGACCACGATGAAGGTGATGACAACAACGATGATAAGTATATGATGATGGTGACGACGAAGACGATTGGGAAAACGACACGACAATGGTAATGATGATGATGATAATGATGATGACGACAACGTTGAAGATGATGATGACGACGATTATAATGACGAGGACTATGAATACGACGACAATAATGATAATGATGACGACCTCGGAGACGATGATAACGATGATGATGATAGATGATGGTATGCCGATGACGATTATGAGGACAATGACCTCAACGAGGACGATGGTGATGATGACCAACTTACAGAATTGATGTCTGAGAAGGAGTACACCGATGTGGATCGAGTGATGTTGTAGGTTTCCAGTGCTCGATCCCGGGATTTGACCACAATCACTTTACTTCCGCTGCGAAGGAAAGAGATAACAGACTGACAAATCGGCGTGACTGCCCTTTAGTTGATGTCAAGTAATAAACGGTCCCTTTCCACGCCCGTATGTGTTTTGTACACAAACACACATATGTATATATATAACCACACACACACACACACACACACATTTGTATATATATAACCACACACACACACACATATGTATATATATAACCACACACACACACACACATATATATATATTTATATATATAACCACACACACACACATATGTATATATTTAACCTCACACACACACACACTTATATATATATATATATATATATATATATATAACCACACACACACATATGTATATATATAACCACACACCACACACACACACACACACACATATATAATGTTAAATTTACTTCATTAAGATGAGTTTGAAGGAAACTGAGATGTGGTTCTGGGTAAGAATGTTACGAATTCGTTATACTGTCAGAATAACTGACGATGATTGCCTGGAAATGGCTAATGAAAGTAGAACATTATCTAGAACAATGAGAAGGAGACAGAGTTCTGTGGTCATGTGATGAGAAAAAGAGCACTGGAAAATATTGTGATGACTGGAAAGATCACTAATAGAAGAGGCAGACCGAGAGAAATGATGGTGGATGGCTTAAGACAAGAGGCACGGAGGAATATCATCAGTGGAATTGACCCAGAACACCAAAGACCGAGATCGGTGGAGATGCATGGATGCCTACGCCAGCTGGCAAGGCACTTGATGATGATGATTATATATAATGCTAGAAATTTGTACTCAGTGGGTGATGTGGTCAACATAACGCCCGCCGCCTTTATTTCGCATGACTTTACCTGTTGCCTTTGCCTGATACCAGATCATCTGCCTATTCTAGGCTGGGTGGCCCTTTACGATCTTCGTGTCTGGAGGAGAGAGCCTAGCCGCTTCCTCACGGCCGTTAGTAATTTCATAATGATACACACACCAAATTCTCTTCCCAAGACTCATCGCCTCTCTAGAGAGGGACAGTTATTATATTCAAGCTAAAGACAGGGCACAACAGACTTCGTCAACATATGTTCAAATTTGTCGGTGTAGGAGACACGGAGACGTGTCCCTGCAGAGTGGCACCCGAAAATACTGTGCTCCAACACTGTCAACTGTATGCTGCCAACAGAGACGCAATTTGGCCTGTTCCAACCACAATAAAGATAAAACTGTATGGTACACGAGAGGATATGGACTGCACGATAGCTTTTTTAAAGGCTACCAGCCTCCTGATATAAGTTTTCTGACAGAAGGATCGAAGAACAAGAAGAAGAAGACTGAACTCAACACAAATTATGACTCAAAAAAAATTATCAATGCAGTCTAGAAGTAGGAGTAGCGGAATTAATAAAACAGCAATCTTGTTGTTGTTGTTGTTGTTGTTGTTGTTGTTGTTGTTGTTGTTGTTGTTGTTGTTGTTGTTGTTGTTCTTCTTCTTCTTCTTCTTCTTCTTCTTCTTCCTCTTCTTCTTATTCTTCTTCTTCTTCTTCTTCTTCTTCTTCTTCTTCTTCTTCTTCTTCTTCTTCTTCTTCTTCTTCTTCTTCACCTACCGTTCTAACTTCCATTGCAGCATAGACCCTTAACCAACTCACGCAATGTCATTCTAACCTTCGCTTTCGGATGCAGCTCTGCCCATGTCCTCCCAATCTTTTTAACTCCACTCTCTAGCTCCGTTCTACGTGTGTTTTTTGGTATTCCTGATTTCTTTGTCAACCACGGTAAAGTCAGAACCATAATTACTGGCTATAAATTAAACGTTGCGGCTAGAAAGCAGTCATCAGCACACGACTCAAAGAGTCAATAAAAGAATTATTGGGGGCTGAGTGGTCTCGAGGCATGACGTCCGTCTCGAGGCTGAAGGTCCCGGGTTCAGGTTCCGGTGAAGGCTGGGATTTTTTTTTACTTCTTTACGTGCATTTCTAACAATTTTTCCCCATCTCTTTGAGTAGTAAGATCGGACGAACATGTGTATGGTTGCGCACGTAAACAATTCCCTGAACAGTTGGAAGTCGAAAAGAGTAACCTAACAATACTGTCTGTGCAAAATCTGGAGTTAAAATTCTACCCAAGTATTTCTGGATCCTCGCCTGTGTTATGGAGCTTGTTCACTGTGTTGAGATTCTTCGGACTCGGGCTTGAGTTAGAAGTAAAACGGAGCACTTATGGGTTACTACCCTTGTGCCTTGATGTTGAATCGTTGTTCAAACCATAAACCACAAATCCCTTCCTAAAACTTATGATTGTGCCGCGGCTGTAAAATAGACGCCAACCTGCAAGCCGAAGTTTCAAATGCACACCGGGCTGACTGTTGATAATTTTATCCTTACGCTGACTGCCTTCACTTCCCATTAAATTTTATAGTACACTTTTTTAACCAGCACCGACCTGCGATCTATGACTAGAGTTTTTAAGGGATTTCGGATAGCCTGGGTCGACCTATGAACCAAGGATATTTAGATCCATCTCAACTAATGGCCGAATCTACGATCTTCGGATCCACGGCGGCTACAAAAAATGTACAGAGAGAGGAAACAATAAACAAATGACTCACTTTGGAGCGAAGGCCCTTTCGGGCACAGTTTCTCCAGTTCCTAGATCATGTTCCCAAGTATAACGTTCCCCTTCTGGACGTTTGGACTCCGTTTCGTTCTCCAGCTTGTCAAAGAGGTTGTACTGGTCTAGAAGTCCTGGCTCAGTTTTGCTGGGATTTTGTGGATCCTTCCCCATGGTCAGAGCAGGTCGGAGGCCAGTGCCTGTTCCACCGACTGCGGCAGGGTCGTCGACCGGCTATAGATGTCAAGAACGTATGCAAACGATTTAATGACTAGGGTGGAATAAACAATTTATAATAAAACGAGTAGGGAGAAGAGGAGGTGAAGATAGAAAAAGGAATAGGAGGTTGGGCAGACGCTGGAGATCGAGGAGGAGAAAGGGAAGAAAATGAAGACGATGATGATCTCCCTTTTCTTCGCGTTCACTAGAAATAAACTTTTTTTCGGAAAAGTTCCGTCTGTTCGTTCACTTATGGACTTTGGTCTTGTTCCAAAATGTGAGCTTTGCGTGCACATCCGTTTCACAAATCATGATGACGATGATGGTTATTATAATTGTTATTATCATTGTTATTATCATTGTTATTATCATTATTATTATTGATATTGTCATTATTGCTATTTTTTGGGGCCGTCGTGGTGTCGCGGTTGGACTCTTACCTGTAGATCCAAAGGTCGTCAGTTTGTGTCCTGAAAGACTTTTATTTTCTTCTAAAAAAGAAACCTTCGTCTTCCAGGTTGACCAAACTTAAAATGGATACCAGGTACAGTCCTGGAAAGTAAAGGCGGCCGGCGTGATGTTGACGACATTACCCACCAAGTGCCGATTGATCTATAAAATATAGGTCTAGCCCTATATGCCCAATAGACCTGGAGGCTTGGAAAAGTGGGAGTTTATTGCTGCAATCGAGAAGTGGAAAAGTATTGTTTGTTAGTTACTTAGTACACGATTCGTATGTTTTATATACTTATTGTATTTCTTATACAATCGTGTATTTATTTACATTAGCGGTTCTCAACGTATGGGTGGCGACTCTTTTTGGGGTCGAACGACCCTTTTACGGGGGTCGCCCAAGACCATCGCAAAACAAATATTCATTGAAGTTATGAAGTAGCGAAGAAAATAATTGTATGGTTTGCGGTCGCCACAACATGAGGAACTGTATTGAAAGGTTGCAGCATTAGAAAGGCCGATAACCACTGCTTTAGATTCGTTATTTTCATTTGCAAAAATCGTACTATAAAACTTTGCATCTCTAGGATCTTTGCGAATACTTGGATACATTATATATTCATGTTCCTTGTACTTTAAGACTGTTAATTTTGTTTTCATTCGTCTTACTGATACCAGGTTGCAGTCCGTGTCGTGGTTTTCTGCATTTGTAGAGCGCTTCCAGTATGGCTGCGTGGTCTCGAGGCATGGTGTCCGCCTCGAGAGCTAGATGTTCCGGGTTCAATCCCCGGTAAGGGCTGGGATTTTTTCACGTGGTCTTGGACTTCTAGTCATTTCCCCGGGTCTCTGGGTAGTGGGATCGGACGCACGTGTGCATTGTTGCGCACGTAAAGAATCTCTTGGCCGTTGGACATCGAAAAAATTAGGCTTAAGGCGCTGCCAGGGCAAAAATTGTGAGTTAAAAATCTACCTAAAGTAGTACAGGATTCTCACCGGTGCTACATAGCCGGTGCACTGTGCTGAGCTTCTTCGGACTCAGACTTGATTTAGAAGTAGAACTTATTGGTCACTACTACTAACCGTGTGCTGTTGGTCCGTTGTTCAAACCTCAAACCTCTGGCGCTTCTCGGGTGGCTTGGCTGACGTATTTGTTTATCGTTTTGCGGGTTTCAGCTTACCGTTTACCTATCTCTTTCTTGGTCTTCCCCTTGCCTTCCGCCTATTTGTTCTGCTGTAGAAAACGTTTATATGCAGTAAGGTTTGGCTGCATTTTCTCTAGGTGGCCGAACCATTGCATTCTTTGTCTATATAATTCAGACACGATCTTATTTCAACCTTCTATCTTATGCTGGTATTCGTAACTCTGTTCCTTCTAATGATGTTAGCTGGTACAGTTCAGGCAAATAAAATTCATGCTTTTTTAAGCAAATGCACCCTTTTTTAAATCAAATTTACCCGTTTGCAAATCAAATTCACCCTTTTGCAAATCAAATTCACCCTTTTGCAAATCAAATACAACCTTATTTAGAAAACTTTTTTTTTTCTTACAACGAATATTTTTAGGCTTTTTAATTTACAAAAAAAAAAAAAAAATATTATAATAATAAGGAGAGACACAATGACAGCTGCAATTATACTTTGAATATTGCAAACGCTTATTTAACACACACATAAGAAATAAATGCTTATGTTTTTTCATCAATGATCATTGTCCTGCAAATGTAAGTGAAATCATATACATTTGATAACATAATTATGACACACCTAGAAATAAAAGAGACAATAAAAAAAAAAACTGATTTGCAAAAGCATGAATTTAACTTGCTAAAAGCGTGAATTTGGCTTACCGATTATGAATGTAAACTGTCTGACTGAATTTCTACCCCACCAAGACATCACACAAGCGATAAACACCCGATGACACAAAGTGCCACCATGTGGATGAGAATCGCCGTGGAGAAGTCACAGAAACCGCGTTCAGACAAATGGTCATATTTATGGCCTGCCTATATTGGGGCCCCTGGCAAAAGCCAGGGTGGGGCTTCAAATAACAAAAAAATTTCGTCCCGAAAAGGACGAAATTGAATACTCGCCTGTGCCAGGTAAGTGCTAGGAACAATCTATTATTATGAATGTAAAATTAAGCTGAGAAAGTACTCAGGTTTCGCTATAAATGAGCATTTCTGCTTTCAACTAAGTATGTGATGCTTATTATTACAAAGAAACAATAAAATGTTTATTTCTAACAATAATGTTAACAAGATTGCAGTTTCATTACAATAGATCGACAAAATACACTGTTGGAGCGGTGGCTCTCAACATTCGTAATGCCGCGACGCTTTGATGTTTGTTTTAGTATCCAGAAGCCATTAGTTGTTAACCCTTAGGTTCGGTATTATGGATATCGCAACCTTTCGGCCTTGATTCCATTGTAAATACGGTAAATCTAGGAAAAATTTGGCTTTCCTGCCTACCTCCGGGATTGAACCTGGACCACAAGGAATTCGTCACCCGGTCCCCGCGCAATCCGGTTTAGCCAACTACGCTAGACAGCCGGCGCGACGCTTTGATACAATTAGTTCCCTTATGTTGTGGCGACCCGCAGACAATTTTTTTCCTTCATAACTTCAATGAATTTGTGTTTTTCTATAGTCTAAGACTACCCACGTGAAACGGTCTGACTCCTTGGTGGCGTTCATAACATAGTCACAATTATAACCTAAAGCTCCCCCTTCAGGGATGATGGTTAAACGTGACGATTTGATTTCCCCAGTAAAGCAACTACCTAACTTAGATGGCTCTTAGATATATGCACTCCAGTTCGGAAGGTCAACTACCTACATACGACTCTTAGATATATGCACCAATTCGGAAGGTCAACTACCTACATACGACTCTTAGATATATGCACCAATTCGGAAGGTCAACTACCTACATACGACTCTTAGATATATGCACCAATTCGGAAGGTCAACTACCTACATACGACTCTTAGATATATGCACCAATTCGGAAGGTCAACTACCTACATACGACTCTTAGATAGAAGAAAAATAAGAAAAAAAAAAGGAAAAAAAAAGAAGAAGAAGAAAAAAAGACTTAGATAGATGCAATCCAACTTGGAAGGTAACTCAGTAAGTAGCTTTTTATGATATGCTGGTGAGTCTGTTCTTTCATTTCCCCCAAAATGGGCCTCAGAACCCTCATAGAGTCAAAAGATTCTTCTTCTCCAGCATTCCGAGCCCTCAAGGTTCATTGCTGCAGATATCACCCGCCTTCGCCTATCGCTCTGGTTGACCTTCTCTTTCCAGTTGGTGACACAAGTGTTTGCAGGTCTGTTTGGATAGTATCTCTCCATCGTCTTCTTGGTCTGCCTTGGGGTCTACGACCATTCTTCTCCCTCGTGAATACAGCTTTTACTTCTCTGTCTTGTGACATTCTTTCAAAATGCCCCAACCGTCTCAGTCATGCGAAATCGAGGCTTAGATATCTGTTTCATGACGAGATAACGTTTTATGGAGGTGAGGGTGTCGGCCACACGCTTCAACCCCAAACCTGGAGGACTAGGGTCAAAAGATAGCCACACATAAAAACAAAAACAAAAATCAAAAATATGTATTTACCTGCTGCGGGACAATCTGTGAATACGCACACAGCAGTCCAGATACAAAAACAAATATCGAGGTTTTGGCCATCATATTTGAGCAGTTACTTCGGCAATGTTCACTCTACACAAGATACAATAGTCGATTTGCTTAAATTTTAAGTGCTTCCTTGTGAGAACTGACGATCCAGGCTTGTGTTGGTAAACCTTTAGAGGCTTATCACCTTTATATACTGACAGCACGTCAGGTGGGTCCACGGTAGGTAACTAATTACAAGGGACGATGACCTCTGGGGTGACTCCGTTGGAGGAAGTAGACAAAACAATGTGTCTTATTTTTTGCCATTGTTTATTGTTAAAATATTACAAATAGAAGGAGCGAAAAGCTTTGTCGCGTTTATAATAAATTAATTGGTCCATTCTTTTGCTGAACTATGGAAAACAGCGAGTGCGTGTGTGTATGTGTGTGTGTGTTTATGTTTCAGGGTTTGTGCATTTAAGGGTGGTGTATGTGTGTGTGTATATATATATATATATATCTATTTATGTATGTGTGTGTGTATGTGTGTGTGTGTGTTTATGTTTCAGGGTTTGTGCGTTTAAGGGTAGTGTATGTGTATGTGTGTGTGTGTGTGTGTGTATATATGTGTGTGTATGTGTGTGTGTGTGTACACGGTTGCGTTTGTGAGTAAGTAACTTTCTTTGTAATGCATCTTCTAAACTGAGGAGAAATGTAGCATGCAACCCGTCTTGTTGTATAGCTGTCTTGTTGGGCCGTTTAATACACGGTATTTCAGCACGTTTCTTCATATTTTTGGGGAGATTATTAGGTTAACAGTATAGGAATGCCAATATCGTCCTATGGAAAACTTTAAAGGTAAAATCGAGAGGATCGAGATTATGACAATAGATTGTCCCATACAGCTGCTGTATCTCTCCGCAGAGCGTATCACAAACCACGTACTCCATAACTCTAGCGATGACCACCGGGAATCTCCGTTTAAAATAACTGCATTTTCTAGTCCCAGACCAAAATGTGAAAGAAGGAAGGTTTTGCGTGGGGCCACCCCCCCCCCCCCCTTCCCCACCGTGGAAAACATTGTGCTACCTACCCCAAAAATATGTATAATAGGAAGCAGTTCTGAACAATCAAATACAAAACATGGGTACCCATTAGCAAGGTAGCAGCAACCCCCAAAAGCCTCAGAGCATATGGAACTAAATTACAGTCTCAGAATTAAATAACTAGACTCCCTGTGTGGGTTCTGGGGCCCTGTTATAGGGAATATACCCATTGCCTGCCCGAAAGCATGTCGCAAGAGTCAACTAATTGGGAGCTTCCTTCGAAGTCAGAGTGCATCTGGTTGAGAGGCAAGGAACCAGCAATCTGCATACAAATAAGTAAGATCTGTAAGACGGATGCACACGCAACACTCATGTTCTGGAACAGGGCTGCAGTCCAGAAGTGGACGAACAACCAGAACTTTTCGCCGGAGTTTACAGCTGGTGAACGCGAAGAAGAAGAAGAAGAAATAACTAGACATGTTTTTTTTTAATGGCCGAAACAAAAGCACTGTCTATGAGGTTAAGAGTGTCATTCAAACAGACGGCATTAATCTATAATCTGGCAAACAGGCGGACAGACTGGCTGGCTCTGCACAAATTGGTGGAATACTGATGCATGATGCGGCAGATGTGATTAGAGCCTCATGGGAGAGCGTGTACCATTCGGAGGAGCAGATGGATCACCACAGTCTGGTGATATTGATGCAGGGGGGAAGGACGAGAGGTTCCGGCAGATGCTCGAGGCTCAAAGGAAAGGCAAGACGGACGTTTAATCAGAATGCTACTGGCACCATTAGTATCGGAACTCTTCGCTTCCTGCTGAAGATGGGGACGGAGCGCTTATGCGAATGCCCCGAGTACTGTGATGTCGGTTCTTAAATCAAATCAAATCTAAGATCTGGCAAAACTGTAACATCACCCGGCCAACAGACAACAAGTAATCCAACATACTGCTACGCTAGTAAGAGACATTGTTACTTATCCAGCATGGAGCAAAGAGCGAACATTGCCCAAAAACTGCTAATTACTGACTTTATTACACCACTTTTGTAGGCAGGGGGATCTTTGAGCCTGAGGAGTTACGACTGCATGGCTAGTGCTGTCGCCATGACTGTGCAGGTGAGGTTTTTATTGTGCCCCAAACAGAACCCCCCCCCCCCCCCCCCCACTCCCACCCCACCCCACCTCCCCCCACCTTAGCGAGAATTCCAAAACGGGTCTCTTGCTTGAGAGCACAGTGTTGCTTCTGTTCAGACAACCGTTCCCCAGGGCGAACATTAATTACCTTTTAATCTAAAAAAAAAAAACGTTGTAATTTGGAGTGGGTAAGGTGTGAGGTACGGGGCTGGGTGGGAGGGGGGCGGTGGGACTAAACTCACTTGGGTAGAAAAACGAGGTTTTTAGCATATCTTCTACATTTAGGGGAAGGATGGTCTTCAGTCTGCTTTGTTGTATAGTTGTTGTGCTGTGCTATTTATTTCACTTCTACCTAGAAAGTAATACGGTTGTTCATTTTTGGGGGAGAGTAAGTTGAAAATAAATAAAAAGGTAATGTTTACCTTTCACAAAAATTTAACAGTCAAAGTCGTGAGGAATGAGTTTATTGCACCGGCTTATCTAAAATAGCTGATATCTCTCTTCAGAAAAGAGCTCGCTGTCTGCCCTGAGCGCCACACAAAGCACGAGCTCTGAAGCTCCAGGGGTCTCAATGATAAAATGACTACTGCGGGTCCTAAGACCGGATGAGGTAGAAGAAGGGTTGCGCGTTAGACCGGATGTCTCTGTAAAATGAAGTGTGCTACAGACACTCGCATAATGGGAAACTACTTTGGCAAATCAAAGAAAGGAATTATCATACAAATTTTTTAAAAGTATCCAGAAACCATGAGTTGTAGACCTTTTGGCTCGGTACTATGGATATCTCAACCCTTCGCCCCTGACTCCGTTAAAAGTGGCTTTTCTGTCTACCCCCGGGAGTAAACCTGGACCACAATGAGTTCGACACCCGGCCGCCGCGAAAGTCAGGTTTAACCAACTACGCTAGAGAGCCGGGCATCATACGATATTCATAGACAAGATTCGGTTCCTGATGAGGGCAGTATATTTTTTTGTTTTCAAAAATGACCTTGGCTCCCAGGTCGACCCAGCTTTGAGTGGGTACCAGGTACAGTCCTGGAGTGTAAAGGCGGCCGGTAGGATGCTGATCACATCACCCACTAAGTGCCGTTTGGTCTATGCAATACAGATCTAGCCCTATATACCCAAATACGCCGTAGACAAAGCAGCAACAACGTTTAAAAACCTGAAAAGAACACCCACCTCACGCATGAAATTAACGTTGATAATCTTATTTCATAAATCTGTTGTGGAACTAGGCTGCGGTATCACCGCCTTTCAGTGAAACAAATTATAAAAAATCCTAATTGTTTGCCTTTCACGACATGCTTAATATGTGACAGTAGGTCCGTCACCCCTCTCCCTTTTTTTTCCCTCTCCCAAAATAGTGATCTGGAACTCAAACAGGGATGACTGTTATCCTGGTGTAAGTCTCGGAGCCCTTTTGTGGGGGGGGGGGGGTGGGTGGAGAAAAGACCCATTTCCTCCATAACAAACATGTCGTGACAGTCAACTAATCAGGGGTTTCCTTTAAAGTCGGAGTGCATTTGCCCTGAGAGGAGAGGAACAAACACTCTGCATACATTTAAGCCTGACATGTAAAACGGATGTGTACGTAAAATTCAAGTTCTGGATCCAGCTTAAAGTCCAGAAGTGGACGAACAACAAAAACTATTCTCTGCTGTTTACAGCGGGCGAACGCGAAGAAGACGAAGAGATGAAGGATGGACAAAAAAGCAACTCGCGGGATAAAGTCTATGGACCCGACAAGGAAAAATTACAAGTCAACGAAAAGATAGCGTCCCCTCGGTGAAGGTGACCTCTAATGATTTACCGAGGCGGCACGTCATTGGGGTCAGTAGTCACGTGACAAACGCACGATTCGCAAACAGGAACGTATCTGTTAATCATGAAATAATTCCTGTCTGACTAAACCAGACTGAAGTAAACTTTTCCATTGAAATGTGTTCCCCCCACTCAGACAAGACATTTTGCTGAGGAGGTTTCCAAACAGGCTTGTAGAAATAGAAGGCAATAATAGTATATTTAAACAAAAGAAAAAGGGATGCAGAGTTTTAATGGACGTGTAAGTGACAATCAGAAACTCAATGTTAATTCTATGCACGCATTGTCAGTAATTATTTCTTTAGGTGCGCGTGTCAAAATCATAGTGAAATAGTGGTGAGGCAACGATCATCAGTGCAGAAGCTTTTATTACAAACGTTTATTATAAGCTTTTATTCAGTTCGGTTTTGTTTGTACACACAAAGCTGTAGAGCTCGTTTTGTGCACACATTCGTTTCGTTGATGACAATGCAATGTGCCCCCCCCCCTCTCTCACCCCCTCCCCCCCCCCCCCCCCCCCAAAAAAAAAGACAATTCCACAACATGTTTCTTTGTGGTAATTTTCCATGACAACATTTTAATGGTCCTATAGTGAATATTGATGCTAACGGAATTAATCCATGGATTCATCATCAAAAGTTGAGAGTTGAGTTGAGTTGGATCAAGAATTGACATCACAGCGTTCTCATACTGATGGTCCTGGTCACAATCTGGTTAAATGTCCGTCTTGGAGACCCTCTGGTTATTCCCAGGTGTCTCATTCTCTCCAGGCCCTAAGAATCTTGTTTCTCTGCTGATTTCGTTGCTTGTTCTTAAAGGGCCTTGACCACATCTGCCTAGTCATGTATCAATTCACCACCCAGTGGTGCAGATCCAGCCAATCTGTCTCTCTGTTCATTACCCACTACACCGGTATGGTCTGGAAAAAAATGTCAAAGTATGCTCACTACCCGTGACCTTTTCAGTGAAGCTTGCCACTCTGTTCAAAGCACCCATGTCTTCACTTTTCTCAGCATACCTTCAGAGTCTGTTACAATTACGACATGTGTGTTCATCTTGTATGCACCATCATCTTCACAAGAGTGCCTTTTGTTTCTTCGCTATTTTCTGCCCAACTGTCAAACTCACATTGTGCACAAATACGTTTGAGTGTGTCAATACTGAACACATATCCATACATTTTTTTAAATCTCGTGATTTGTGATGTAAAAGTAGGATATGTTTAAACAATAAACTAAAAAGTAAACTATATCCTTCCATTACTAAATATATTGAACTGCAGATTTACTTTCAGTTTTGAGTTGGGTAAGTTATTGTCCGTAAGTGGGATGCAGTTTTTATCTCTTTTGAAGCTCCACCCTGGCTTTTGCCGAGGGCGCCGAATATAGCCGGGCCTGAAATATGGTCCAACGGCTGAACGAGGTTGCCGGGACCTCTCCACGGGGGATCCTCATCCGCGTGGTGGCACTTTGTGTCACTGGGTGTTTGTCACTTGTGTGATGTCCTTATGAGGTACAACCTACCTACCTACCAGTTTTCAACAACGAAATTTCGCTTTATTTTTTAGGATACTGTTGTGGAAAAGCATTTTACCGCTAATTCGTGTTGGCTATTGAATATATAACAATACTAAAAAGAATTTTGTCGCAAAGAAAAGACAAATAAAACAAGTCGTAAATTTGCTTTAAATTGAATAATTTTATTAAATGCGTATAATTATGTCTAAAAAGTACAAACGAATATTTTTTTAGAAATCTTAGAATACACGCGCTTGCGCGCGCGCACACACGCACACAATCATACGCACAAGCGCATCACTCAATTATTGCAGTCTGCACCACTGGGTTGTGAATTTAATTTATGACAAGGCAGATGTGGTCAAGGCCCTTTAGGAACAAGCAACGGAATTAGTAAAGAAATAAGATTATTATGGCCTGGAGAGAATGAGGCAACTGTGTTTAGCCAAAGGATCTGGCCAGCTCACTACACTCAGAGGAAAGGCAAAACGGACATATAACCATATTGTGACTGGTACATTCAGTACTGGAACTCTGCGCTGGCTGCTGAAGATAAGGACGGAGCACGCGTGGGAATGCCCCAAATGCTGTGATGTCAACACTTGACTCAGCTCAACTCAACTCAATTATTGCACGAAAGTAGAGAAATAATTCATCAGTTAATTAAATGGACACACGAGGCTGAACATTTCTCTTTTCAAAATTCGTCTTTAAACAGTTACTTTCATTAGTAATGCTGTAAAACTGTAGATAAATGTTGTAAAATGAATTATTTAACCTACAGTGTCAATGAAATTAGGTAATTTTTTTTTTTTTTTGGGGGGGGGGGGGGGGGAGGGTTTAATTTGCACCAATTATGATGATAATTATCATCCTTATAAAATGGTGAGAAATTGTGGTTTTTTTTTTTTTTGTCTTGCAGATAAAAGAGACATTGAAAAACATTGGCTTGAAAAATCAGTAGTAGAACATATCGACAGATAAAAGATACAGTTAGTTAGTTAGTTAGTTAGTCGGTCAGTCAGTCGGTCAGTCAGTCAGTCAGTCAGTAGTCAGTCGGTCGCTTGATATGACCAAAATATTTCAGCTTCCGAGAGAGGATGACGTTTATTAGCCAATCTTCCTTGATGTTAAGATGTTGTAAGATGTCAAAATGTATCCTCTTCTTTGTCCAAGATATTCTGAGAATCTTGCTATAGCATTTCAGCTCAAGAGCCCCTATTCTCTTTCTTATATATATATATATATATATATATATATATATATATATATATATATATATATATATATATATATATATATATATATATATAATATATATATATATATATATATATATATATATATATATATAATATATATATATATATATATATATATATATATATATATATATGTATATGACATTCTTCGTCCATGACATAATTGTACCCTTTTTTCAGATTAGTTTGTTACAAAGATGTTGTGGATGTTTCCAGTGGTGCGCTGAATGATTTTGAGCAATATCTTCTAATCGATAGCGATTTTAATCTCTAAATTTTTCTTCTGTAAATGTGAACCAAAATGTGTCTTTTCTTTTCATTATTATTTAGTCGATCTTGCCCTTTTAGTTCCCTCTATCTGGTATTTGTTTTTTCATGTTTCTTCTTTAACAAGGCTGGAAAATTACACTACCAAGTATAACTGACATCGGTATTCCTTCAGTAACACTTATTTTCCCAGCCTACAATGCCAGCATTTAAAATCATTATCATCATGTAGCAGGTCCTTTGCAGAACGTCGCTCTCATCACAGTCTGCCTGTAAGAAACTCGGTCTCTTGCCAGTTCTCCCGCCTCATGAACTTTCACACTCAATGAGTCACTTATATCCTGTGCCCATCTTCGTGTCGGTCGGCCCCTGCCCCTCCTTCCTGGTACCATGCTTCTGCTATAATTTTTTCCAATCCGTCGTGGCGCTTGATATGACCAAAATATTTCAGCTATAATACTGATGCAAAATTTCTAAAAAGTACAAAAACACCTGACATGTCCAAAAGTAGTTTTGCTCGGTAAGGATTTTTTTAAAAGTACAAAGTTCGTACGAAAGTACCAACTTCAACAGCCCTGTGTTCAAATCATTTTTCAGAACAAAGAAATCTAACTCTTTTTTATCATTTAAAAATTTTTACGTTTTTATTTCCCCTTAATTTGTCTTAACCCCCTCAAGTGTTGTGAAGTCGAGTTTAAAGCCACAAGAAGGAAAACATGCTTGTCAAATATTATCGTGCATTACGACACAAAATATTTAGTTGCTAAATATAACTTGTACTGTTTTACCCATGTGAAACGTGAATGACTGACTTTTTACCCCACCAGGACATCACACTAAGCGATAAACACCCGCTGACACAAAGTGCCACCATTTGTATGAGGATCACCCGTGGACAGGTCCCCAAACCCCCGTTCAACATTAAGGTTATATTAGAGCCCCTGGCAACAACCAGGGTGGGGCTTTAGAATAACAAAAAATTCGCCCCGAATGGGGACGGAACTAGTAGTGAATTGTGAGCAAGCTGAGAAAAAAATTAATGGCAGTCGAAGTAACGTTTTTGAAAAAAATATTCAATGCATACCATCCTCAGAAACTAAAACAATGAGCTAGTCCATCGCGAAACAGATGATAACTATGAATAAACTGGATAAATTAGACACATGTAGGTATTATTAAAAAATTATTTATTCAAGCAAAAATTAAGACAAACTAATTGCATATCTAAGGACCAACATTGGCTTACTCTCCAAGGAAGCAGAACTGGTCTTGCAGTGGATACCAGCCAACTGTGGTATTCAAGGAAATGAGAGAGCAGATGAGTGGCAAAAGCTGGGAGCAATCTTCCACAACCTCATCCACCACACAGCTACAAGGAAACCAAAACAGCGCTAAAGCAGTCTTTCAAGCGGGAGTGGAGAAGTCAAAATGGAGATTACAGACCAGAGAGTGACAGCATAAACAAACTCAACAGGAAAGAACAAACATCAACGTTTAGACTTCGGACTGGACACTGTGGTCTTCGAGCACATCTGTACAGGATAGGCATAAAAGAATCTGCTGTCTGTGATTGTGGAGCAGAAATACAGACCCCTGAGCACATACTACAGTACTGCCCTAACCTCTCCCAGCAAACACTGTGGATCTGGCCCAGGGGATCCACATTGCGAGAGAAACTATGGGGGACCGTTGGCGACCTTAAACGCACAATCCTATTTTTGACCCAGACAGGACTCAATGTTTAGCATGACTGATGTCAAACGAAGACATACACCACAAGTGAAAGAGGAATTTAGAGCAAGCGGTAGACCAAGAACAATTTGGAGAGATAACACCAGAGACACGCTATAAACACACTATAACAGATGGGCGTGTGTATAGGAGGAGCTTGTATACTTGAGGAGCTTCCGATTCCGATTCCTTTTGAGAAAAAAAAATAAAAGTTCGACCACTTTCAGACTGCTGCTAGCCAGCCGAGGCTGCTAACTGTCTCCGTCTATATTTGTGGTCTGGGTTATTTGCGTCACTTTCGCGACTAAAGTTTTAGTGTTTGCGCCGTCTCTGGTTTTGATGACTGCTTTCTTCGAGTCAGACAGCGTGTTCTCTGCCCAGTTGTTAGCTGTGTTCTTCTTGCCTGTTCCTTCCAGGTGTTTCCTCCTTAGACTTGAAGAGCTTAAATAATTTGACCTTAAATAGTGCAGATCGCTTAAGACAGTGCTTCCCAAACTTTTCTTACCCGGCGATGTTTTTTTTTTTTTCTTTTCCAATTAAAATTTGTCCCTAACCATTGTAAAAGTATGACTGTTTGTCTGTAGAAAAAAAAAAAAACCTTGTGTATCTTCAAATATTTCGCAGCACCCCTGTGAAGAGGTCGCGGCTTCACGTGGTGACACGGCGCGCAGTTTGGGAATCACTGGCTTATGGCGATCTCGGATGTAACGAATTTATGTTGTGAAGAACCATTTGTTTAATCCCAGCAATTTTTCTTGCTGGAACTTTTATCTGTCTCTGGATAAGACAATTTTTTTAACAATAATAATAATTTCTTGGTTCCATGCTGAGCTCTCGTGTTCTTTATCTCCCTCGACACCCGAAGCGGGTCAAGAAGAAATGAAGAAAAAGAAAAGGTTCTTGCTGGTTAGTTGTATGTCGTTGTAAAGTTTAACGGGATGAGGTAACCAACTCCCAAACTTGCCAAACTTAGAATTGTTTTCTGTTTTGTCAAATCAGTACTGCTGTATGGAACAGAAGTGTTGAGAAAAACTAAAACACTTACTAATCAACTATATATATTTATTAGCTGGTGCTTACGTAGAGCAGGGGCAATTAAATGATATGATAAAATCATTTAGCTTTGCAAGAGAACTCAACAAATTAAATGCAATCAAGAGTTGATCAAAAAAAAAAAAAAAAAAAAAAAAAAAAAAAAACCGTTGGTTTTGGATAGTACACACGTTCAGAACACAAGAGATAAAAATACCCAGACTTTCCTTGCACTGGAACCCACAGAGTCAAAGAAATAAAGGTAAACACCCCTCCCCTTTTTTTCTATATAAACACACGAAGGAAAAGAAATCTGAATAGTCGTCTTGGGTTTGTTGTTGTTCTTCTTCTTCTTCTTTTTCTTCTCCTTCTTCTTCTACCTCCTCCTCTTCTTCTTCTGCTCGTGGGCGTCGGGGAGACTGTGAAATTTGTGTGTACCAGATGCCACCTGACCTTGCTATGCCAGTGGTGATATGGGTGAAGAAAAGACGCTGACGTTGGACAGAAAACACGTTAAGAAACCTGAGAACAATTTAGGCCTAGAATGAATGAATGAATCAGTCAAAAAAGACATCAGTGTATTCGGGACATTCTCACATGTGCTCCGTCCCCTTTTTCAGTAACCAACGAAGAGTAGTCATGCTAATAGTACAAGCTGCGAGCTGATTAAAAGTCCGCCTCTGTTTCCCCTTTAATGTTGCATATCTCCCAGAACCTCTACTCAACCCCTCCCCCCCCTTTCTGGGTTGAAATAGTCTTTTAGTGTATGGATTCCCCTATGTTTTCTTTTGCACAGTCCATCTGAGACCATAGAGCCGTCACCGCATCTTCTTTATCATACAGTAGCGAGAATTCATGTACATTGGAACCCACAGGGGAGAGAAATCAAAGAGAAATAAATGAAGACCATAAACAGTTGCAAAAGGAAGCTATGGAGTGAAGCTAAAAAGACGAGGAGGAAATGGGATGAGCTGCATGCAATAGCGAGAAATAGAATGACTTGGTTGGGGACCTATGCTCCAGTGGGGGATAGAAGGCAGAATAAGAAAAAGAAGAAGAAAAAGAAAAAGAGAGACAGATATATAGAGACAGGCAGACGGATGACAGTCAGGCAGACGGACGGACAGATAGACAACCAGACATACAGATAGATCCCTTCTTCCCCTTTGCTATCATACCCTTGTGTTTGAAAAAGGCTGCCTGGCCGAAACGTTACGTTGTGTTGTTTTGTGCACGTTTTCCTCTTTCCCATTTTGTTGAGCTTTTTAGTCAAATTTCTCTGGAATTCCCCTTTGCTAGCATGTCGCAAAAAGCGACCAACAAAGAATTTTCTGTAATCAGATATGTTAAGGCGATATGCGCAAATATAGCAGCCTATTTGTAATCTACAACGCAACGCACAACTGCCACCTCGAGTGCGAACGCAGAAAAAGAAGAAGAAGATCTTGATGCCGTCCTTCCCCGGGGATAGAACTAAAACTAAAACAGATGATGATAAAGTTTCTAGCGATATTTGAGGCCGATAACCCCCAACCCTGAAGGATACGTGACCCGATGACATTGTCTTCACTGCCCGACCTTGAATAAATTTACCATAAAAAATATAAGATAGAGTGATTTCGGGTACCCTATATACTTAAACAAGTTATAAAGTAAATTTAAATGCATATTATGGTGATAATTTGTGAACAAAAGTCAAAAATTATGATGAATTAAAAGTTAAATGTGGTTGAAAGGGAGCCAACAATACTGAAGGTGAAGGTCGTCCGGCCTACTACGTCACTACTGCCACTTCTGCTGCTCGTCCGAGACGATCGTCGAACATTTTCAGTCCAACAACTTCTACCATGGCAGGTAGGTCGTTATATTCAACAATTTAATCTCATGTATAGTCAGAGATTTCGTTTAACTTCAGAATTTTGTAGATATTTTGTTATTTGTTTAGAATTTGCGAGTGAATATCAGTTTTCTGTGTGACTGATTCGTGTGAGTTATGGTTGGCATTGCGGAGATTCAGTCCTGATGATATGTCCGGTTTGATTTTGTTGGGGGATTTCTTTTATTCGTCGTAGTAAACTAAACGGATAGTTGGCATTTTGATAACATTATTAAACGAAATTGTGAGTTTACAGAATAGAATTAGAGCATTCTTCAGATGAAACAGGTGTTTATCAAAGTATGCAAGAAGAGCGATACCGCGTAAAGAGTCGAAAGATGGTGTATGTGTGCATGACCTTGTGGTTGCATCAAGCATTATTCTTCAAGATAAGTTCTGTACGGAAGCCAGTCTAGACACTTAAATTATTTGAAACAAAGGTCTAGTATAGATATGATTGGCATGAGCGTAATTTTAAATATCAAGGTTAAAAAAAAAATTATTTCCGCTTCTCAACAAAAAGTTTAGTAACATAAGTACACTAAATGGCTAGCGAATATAAAATAATAATATGTAGAGTAAAATTGGCTGTTGCTTTAACATGCCCCAAGTTTTTCATAATACATCCTAATAATATATTACTTAATAGTAATGTATTGCTAGACCACACATTTTTAGGACTAAGTACTGTACAAATTTCTAATAGTACTTGTTCACTGGCTATGAATTCCAGCTTCTGGTTGTTTGTCCACCTCTGAAGTCTGGACTTTACTTCTTCTTCGCGTTCACCAGCTGTACACTCTGGCGGAAAGTTCTGGTTGCTCGTCCACTACTGAACTGCAGTCCTGCTCCAGAACCTGAGTGTTGCGTGTGCATCAGTTTTACAGATCTCATTCCCTGAATTCAGACTGTTGGTTCCTTGCCTCTCCGGCAGATGCACTCCGACTTCAAAGGAAGCTCCCCAGTTAGTCGACTCTTACGACATGCTTACACAATGGGGCACCGGAACCCACTCGGTGGTGGATGTTACTCTTTTTCCAGAACCTGAGTGTTGCGTGCACATCTGTTTTACAGATCTGATATACTTGTTTGCTGATTTTCGGTTCTTAGCCTCTCAGGCAGATACACTCTGACTTTGAAGGAAGCACCCAATTAGTCGACTCTTACGACATGCTTGTTGGCAGGGCAGTGGGTCTATTCTTGTTTTCACTACTGTGGGGCCCCAGAACCATGGGTATCAAATGGTACTAAATACATTGTTCCTAACACCACATTAATTCTTTTGCTCAGAGACTTGTCTCTAGTGACCTGTGTATGAGATACACAGTTAATGCTATGAGCTGTTTTTGTGCCATGCCCAAAAAAGGGGCCGACTTGCAAGAAGATGGTCACAGGATATAAATTACACCTTAAATAGGAAAGTGCACGAGGCGGTAGAGCTGGTGAGAGACCAGGTTTCTTTCAGGCAGACCGTGATGAGAGTGACTACTGCAAAGGGCCTAGACGGCTATCCTCTGAAAAACGGTCCCAAATTATTGAGGCTAAGAAAATGCCCTAACAGGGCCTCAATGTTTGTGTCTGTGATGCCAGGAAACTGCGCTAAATATTCAGTAAACTACGCGCGACTAATGCCACCATGGTAACACCGCGTCCGCGAAAGTTCCATCCATAACCTTTCAATCGATAGTGTTGCGGTTCCACTGTTGTGACAGATTCTGGTGATGTGTAATACTCGTTGCCCTAACTCTAATCCTAACCCTAAACCTAGGACACGGGGAGAAGTTAAACCTAGGACCCAGGGAGAAGTTAAACCTAGCAATCAGCGTTGGAGATGTTGACACATTCAGGGATTTGGGACCGTTATTGGGAGGAGTGTTTCTTGTGGTATATTCGCTGGAAAGCAGTCCTGAGACCCTGTTAGGGTATTTTTCTTAGCCTCAATAATTTGGGACTGTTATTCGGAGGATAGCCGCCTAGACCATGATGAGGGCAACATTTTGCAAAGGACCTGCTACAGGAGCAGGAGAGATTTTGTTTCTTTCAAGCAGCAGAGCCTGATGAGATCAACCTTCTGCAAAGGACCTGCTACACGATGACCCATTAACGAGGCTGGGTAAAAGTAGTGAAGGCTTTTCACATCAGTGACCCCTCAGGCATATAGTGCAAGAGCCACATTTTTATAGACCACTTGGTACTCGACGAGGAGTCACCCTGGTGTAGCGGCTGGATGCTGCATGTGTATCGAAAGATTGGGGTTTCGGGTCCTGATGTGGCCGGACTATTTAAAAAAAAATGACCTTGGCTCCCAGGTTGACCCAGCCTTGAGTGGGTACCAGGTGCAGTCCTAGGAAGTAATAGATCTTTTCTGTTAACATAATCTTATTCAATGTTTCAGGCTCAAGCTCTCGCTTTCAACAGTATCTATCACCAGAAAAGGAAGATGAGCTTCGGAAAATTGCCAACACCATCGTTAGCAAGCGCAGGGGAATCCTGGCTGCTGACGAGTCAGTGGGTATGTATTGCACTTTTAATTCTTTTTTTTTAAATGAAAAATATGTGCTGTCTGATAGTGCTCCTCACCCTTGTTACGCCCGCGGCCCACCAAAATGATGGAAGTTGTTTCCTGGCCCTACTGACCGGTAAAAAAAAAAAAAAAAACTATGTAAACAGCAGTCTATTTGTTAAATCTGAGAAAACAGAATTACAGTTTTCAGGTAATGCAACATTTCCTACTGCTGGGAGGGTCCAAAAAAAAAATCTGCAGTAACATCCATTAACTTTTTCCGTTTAATTTATTATTGACCTTCCAGAGAGTCTTTTCACACAAATAGGAATTTTTTGAGATGTTAACAGTGCACTCTGGGGGAGAGAGAAAAACTCATCTACCCTACATTATTACATGATTAAGCAGAATTTGTTAGCGGCCCACGAACAATTTATCTGCGGCCCATGGGCTGAAGAACTCTGATCTTCTACACGAAGGTTGACTGGGGTGGATATGTGGTATCCATTGCTGTGTTTGGGAGGATTATTTTTTGAGTCCTTCTCTTCTGTGTCATAGCTAGATTAGAAAGCTATAAGGTTTTTATTCTGAATAATGAAAATCCTGACCTGCAGACAAGCCATGCTGATTTCAAGCTGAGGTTTATAACATCCCTGTCCTTCAGCACCATGAAAATGATAAATCTGTTTTTGTTTTTGTCCGGAAACATGACTTATAACATCCCTGTCCTTCAGCACCATGAAAATGATAAATCTGTTTTTGTTTTTGTCCGGAAACATGACTTATAACATCCCTGTCCTTCAGCACCATGAAAATAATAAATCTGTTTTTGTTTTTGTCCGGAAACATGACTTATAACATCCCTGTCCTTCAGCACCATGAAAATGATAAATCTTTTTTTGTTCTTGTCCGGAAACATGACTTATAACTTCCCTGTCCTTCAGCACCATGAAAATGATAAATCTTTTTTTGTTTTTGTCCGGAAACATGACTTATAACATCCCTGTCCTTCAGCACCATGAAAATGATAAATCTTTTTTTGTTCTTGTCCGGAAACATGACTTATAACATCCGTGTCCTTCAGCACCATGAAAATGATAAATCTTTTTTTGTTTTTGTCCGGAAACATGACTTATAACATCCCTGTCCTTCAGCACCATGAAAATGATAAATCTTTTTTTGTTTTTGTCCGGAAACATGACTTAAACATCCCTGTCGACTAATGTCCAGAAGTGGACAAACAGCCAGTTAACACGACACGAAGAAAAACCACGTAACCCAGGGACAGTTGAATAATGTAGAAAACAAAGGCAGAAAGAGTTGACTGGTCAAACAGATGCACTGTGTCACATCCTTTATGAAACCGCACAGTGTAACTATAATCTGTTCCTTTATTCTGATCTGCAGCTACCATCGGCAAGCGTTTCGACACAATTGGTTTGACAAACACAGAGGAGAACAGGCGCAAATACAGAGAGCTCCTGTTTTCAACAGATAACTCAATTGCTGATAGCATCAGTGGTGTCATTCTGTTTGATGAAACCTTCAGACAGTCTGCTTCTGATGGTACACCATTTGTGAAGGTAATATATTAACTACTTTGTGTGGGTTCTGAGGCTCAGTTTTGTAGTTGGGATGGGATGGGAGGGGTTGGAGATCCATTGGCGACAACCTTCACTGTGAAGACAGCACCTGACTGATTTAACAGACTAATGATACGCGTTGTAGTAATGATAAAACTAGGATAAGTGGCTTGCTTGTTAAGACCTTCAGACAGTCTGCTTCTGATGGTACACAATTTGTGAAGGTAATATATTAACTACCTTGTGTGGGTTCTAAGGCTCAGTTTTGGAGTTGGGATGGGGGTGGGAAGCGGGGGACCCACTGGAATCCCTTACAAGCATGTTGTACAAAGCAACTAATTAGGGTCTGTTCCCTTCATAGTCTTGTGTGCATCTACCTGAAATGGAGGGAACCGGCAGCATGCATATAAATAAGCCAGATGTGTAAAACAGGTGTGCGCACAAAACTCAGTTTTTGGAACAAGACAAATGGATGAAAAACCAGAATTTTCTGCTGAGTTTGTCTTCAGTGGAGGCTAAGAAGAAGATGTATATATGTGTGGTGTTTATATCACTACTAATTTTTTTCTTTCAAAATTGACCTTGGCTTCCAAGTCAGCCTAGCCTTAAATGTAAAAAAAAAAAAAGGTAAAGGACCCTTTTCTGCGCCTGTAGCATAGGGCTAGACCTATATTTTATAGACCAATCGGCACAAGATGGGTGATGTGGTCAGCGTGACTGCACTCGTTACGCACTTAAGGCCTGGTCAACCTGGGAGCCAAGGTAATTTTTCAAAAAAGTCAGGCTCCGCCAGGGCACGAACCTACGACCTTCCGACCCGCAGCGAGCGTCTAGCGACGACTCCCCACCCTAAAATGGGTACTGAATAATATCCTGGGAAGTAAAGGTGGTCGGCATGGCGTTAATGGCATCATCCATATAGGGATGATTGGTCTATACAAATTACAAATCTAAAATTTGATGCCTTATGCATCATTGGCTTGAAAAAGTTGTTTGAACACAAATGAGCCAGGTCTGTGAAAGGATACAAGTATGCACGAGCAGCTCAAGTCCTAAAGCATGACCAGAGTTTAGAAATGGACGAACAACATGTGTGTGCTCTCACATATTTTGTTCAGGGTGTCTTGTTGAACACAGATGATTAACATGTAGATAACACATTGGATATTTTCTCCATGTCATGCCGGTCTGTTAGGAAATGAACAGACAGATAAGACTGAAGGTTTCTGCACCACTTGGTGGTGAATTGATGTATGACAAGCTAGATGTTGTAAGGGTGCCTTGTCAGAGAGTGAATAGTGTGAATGCACAGATTATTACGATAGAAGATGAATGGTGCGGCAAAGAGTTACCAGTGGATCTGGCCGATGCTCAGCACTCCAGGGAAAGGCGAGACGGGTGTACAGACAGTTACTGATGCTATCAGGATTGTAACTCTTTGCTTGCTGCTGAAAATAGGGACGAAACGCTGATGGGGGTGTTGCGAGTGTTGTGATGTCGATTCTTAATCCAAGATTTAACATTCTAAAGTAACCCATAAAGGTGACTGACCCTGAAGCTAGGCTTGAATTGGCTGTTGACTTTGTCCACAGGTGTTACAAAACAAAGGTATCATCCCGGGTATCAAGGTCGACAAAGGTGTGGTTCCTCTGGCTGGCACTCTCAATGAATGCACAACACAAGGTGAGCTGTCTCCCCCCCCCCCCCCCCCCCCCCACTCTGAGATCTTCTTCTTGGTGCCCTTCAGATTCTGTGATGTTGTTGAAGTTAACACCGGAACTCAGATCCATAGCTTGGAGCTGTGGTATCATGATGGTAGAAGTTGACCAGCTGGCTGAAGGTCTTGGGTTCAAATCCGCATCTGCCTCAGTGCAGATCTTTATCTTCTTGGCGCTTACGGGCTGTAAACTTATGTGGAAATGTCTTGTTGTCCGTCAACTTCTGGACCGTCAACCTCCAAGACTTGAGTGTTGCCTGCAAATCCATTTTACAGATCTGGATTATGTTTGTGCAGACTCTTGATTTTTTTCTGGGACTGATGTACTCTGACTGGGAAGAAAATGCCAGTCCTATATATGTTTGCCAGGCTGTCCCAGTAGGGAACCTGTTTCTAGCACCACTGTGGAGAGGGTTAGATAAGTCTTAACTAGTTTGAGCGCTAGTGCCTGGTGCACCACAGATTTAGCATCTTTGCATCCTGTTTGTTTAAATCTGTGTTTAATCTGCCTTATTGCCATGTGCAGTTATGAGAATGCTTACTGTTATGGTTTTTGTTTTTTAGAGCCACATAAAAGGTATGAAGAAGTTAACCACACTTTGAAAAAAACCTGAGAACAAAATAACTAGAATATCTTTGCACCGAAACCCACAGGGGCATAAAAATAAAGGCAGACCCAAAAATAAAACAAGGAAAAAGGAACTAGAGAGTGAATGAAGATAAAAAGATGGGGAAGGGGGACATGGGATAAACTGCATGCTCATAGTTTAGTTTGAGGTTTGAGCAGTGGATCAACATCATGGCACATGGGTAGTAACCCATAAGTGCTTCGTTCTACTTCTAACTCAAGTCCGAAGTAGCTCAGCGCAGTGCATGGGCTCCGTAGCACCTGCAAGGATCCTGAAATATTTTGGGTAGATTTTCAACTCCAAATTTTGCCCGGGCAGTGCCATTGGGCAACTCTTTTTGATTTCCAACTGCCAAGGGATTTTTTTAACGTGCGCAACAATACACACGGACTTCCGATCTCACTACCCAGAAACCAGTGGAAATTACTAGAAGTCCACAGAAGTGAACAGAAAAAATCGCAGACTTTACAGGGGCTTCAACCCTGGACCTCTGGCACTTGAGGCAGACACTATACCTCAAGACTATGCAGCCTTGTGCGTGCTCATGGAACACCTTGGTATGGGTTGAGGGCTTATGCCCAGTTGGGGAAAAGAAGACAGGAGAAGAAGAAATTAACTACCTGTTGCACCATAACCAGGGCTAAAAAACAGATCAATCTACACCTCTCCAAAGTTGCCCTAGAAACAGTTTGCCTATTCATCATCAGCATGTGCCCTGCAAACTGGCGTAGTCTCTCATGTCTTTCCACAGATCATGATCCCTGGAAGCCTGGAACAGCTCTCTTGATGATATCTCTCTATGTCATCATTTCAGCCCATCCAGCATCGTCTCTCTTGGTCTGCCTCTACCCTTTTTTCCACTGATCATTCCAGTTGTCCCAATGTTCTCCAATATCTCTCTTCTCATTATGTGGCCCAAGAACAGTGTTTGTCTCTTTTTTTATTGTTGTATATAGTGATCTACTTTCATTAGCTTCTTTCAGGCAATCGTTGTTAGTTACTCTGGCCGTCCAAGGTATTCGTAAGATTCGTCTCAGAAACCACATCTCTGTTGCTTCCAAATTCTTCCTAATTTGGTTGCCTATTAGGGGCTTTCACACCACATCTTTTCTTTAGACCCTCTTCTACCTTTTAGCATCAGGGTTTAAAAAGAAATCTTGTGGAACCTTGGTTTCTCTGCTACATAGATGCACTTCCTTGGATATTCTGTATGTCAATTTCTTGTCTGAGCAACCTTTAGACAGCTTCTTTTTGTTTTAAGCCACAGGACTCCCTGTGGTGCGCTGTCGTAAGCTAGTCTTGTCACATGCCTGAACCATTTGATCCATTGTCTATTGAAGTAGTTAAGCACTATTTCTGGCCCAACTTGTTTCCTGATATCATCCTTTCTGATCCTGTCAGTTATCAAATTTAGGATGACTGTTTTAGGTAGGATGCAGTCATGACAGTCAGTTTCTTGTCATCTTGTTTTTAATGTCCCTGATATTTGTAAAATAATGGACCCTTTTAATGCCATTGGCACATCAGGGATATAGTGCTACGCTTATATTATTATGGACCAATTGGCACCCAGTGAGTGATAGTGTCAACTTCCCACCTGCTTATTTGACTTCCAAGAACATAGACACCACATATGATAATGATATTAAAACATATTGTTTGTGTATGTGTGTCTATATATATACATATATATATGTGTGTGTGTAAATTAAAGATCCTTTTTTGCGCCTTAGGCGCATCAGGCAAATTGGAAGATTACCCATAGCTTTACAGACCAATCGGCACTAGGTGGGTAATTACGCCGGCTTTCTTTACTTTCCTAGGATATACATCCTGGTACCCATTTAAGTCTGGGTCGACCTGCGACGCCCCATACCATGATAAAAATCCACGCAGCCAGCAGTGGGTTTCGATGGCGGTACGTTGGATTTACGAGTTGGACTCATATAACGCCAAAGCCATGGACGCTGCATGTTGAATAGTATCAGACTCATGAAATTTAAGTGAAGGGGGCGAGTACCCTCGTAAGAATGACCCGAACTTGGTGAGAATTGCGTGGCTGTCAAATCTCAGGCAAGAAATATGCGGAGTAAAAGTTCCACTTGTTACGAGCTTTCATGAGCTAAACGAGAAAATTTTTGAACAGGTTATTATTACTCAGTGTATAATATAGTTAGGCATTCTAGTCCGAAGCTTGGGAGCGAATGGATAGTTCTGGGTTTACTTGTGTAAATCAGATGGTAACGAACTGCCACACATGAAGAGCTGTGACGTCTTCACCGCTATAGGCTCAAGAGGAAAGACTAACTAACCTATACAGGTGACTCTCAACCTCCCTAATGTGACGACCCTTCAATACAGTTGCTTCATGTTGTTTGTGGTGACTCCCAGCCATACAGTTTTGTTGTTGTTGGAACTTCATAACTTCAGTGATATATGTATTTTCTGATGGCCTTTGGCACCTCCCCCCCTCCCCGTGAAAGAGTCGTTTGACCCCAAAAAAAAGGACTGTAGACAGCCATGTTCATTCATCACTTGGTAAGAACCCTCATTGTGGCTAAGATATTTGTTCTCATGAATTTGTGAATATTTGTGTTGCCAGGCCTGGATGGACTCTCAGAGCGTTGTGCTGAGTACAAGAAAGGAGGCTGCGGTTTTGCCAAGTGGCGGTGTGTCTTGAAGATCTCCGATCACACCCCCTCGTACCAGGCCATGATTGAGAATGCCAATGTGCTTGCACGCTACGCCAGCATCTGCCAGCAGGTAGGTTCACTTGTTGTGCCTTGCATTATCTCTCTGTGTGGATTTGGAAAGAGGGGGAGGGAAGAATTGACACACTGCCCTCATTAAAAAAAAAGGTGACCTATTAGATAGGGGTTTGCTGAAATTGGGTGAGTCTGGCGACATGCACAAAAGAAGTATGGAATAATGTATAAAATAAATCAAGACTTTACATACACACAAACACACACATAAGGGAAGCAAATGACACCATAGGAAATTCTATAGAGGTCTGTGTCGTGATCTTTCTTGTTTGGGGTCTCTGTTTCGTGGTATCTTACCCTGATTTGATATTCTTTCTGAAGATAAATAAATACATGCCTGTCATTATCTGTAACACTGCATGTCTTTGGGTCATCAGTTGCTTTTGACCAATCAGCCCCCTTCACCTTTGATGGTTGCAATGGACTTCATGATTGCATGGCTAAGGCTGGTCCAATCAGTCAAGTTCTGTATCCAAGTCTTTCTTGGTCAGCTTCTTCTCATCTTCCCCTCTAATGAGACACATATTGTTTTTGAGAGGCCATTTGACCTTTTTACATGAATACATGCCCATTTTTATTTTAATAAAATGCCCATCTGGGTTCTGGGACTCCATTTGATGAAAGAACAAAAAAAAAAGAATAGACCTGCTGTCCTCTAAGAAGGATGTCTTGAGAGGCGACAGAGTAAGGGTTTACTAAAGCAGATGTTTTAACTGAAAAGTGAACCACAATACAGTGTCAGTCATCCTTTTAAAAGCAAATACAGAAGAGGAGAGAGTAGATATAAATTTTTTCGCATCCACGAGGTGTAAACTCTGGCGGAAGGTTCAGTTTGTTGGTCCGCTTCTAGACTCAGGCCCTGATCTAGAAACTGAATGTTGCGTGTACATCAGTTTTACAGATCTGATTGATTTTTATGCAGACTGTTGGTTCCTTGCCTCAGGCAGATGAAGTCCGGCTTCAAAGGAGGCTCCCATTTAGTCGACTCTTTACGATGTACTTTGGGTAGGCAGTGGGTACATTTTTGCTTCCTCACAATATGGCCCTGGAACCCATACGGGGAAAAGATATAAATAAAAGGGATGTATGGGAAGTATGTAGTTTCTGTCTCATTTCTGTCCAAGTCTTGTCCTGTTGTCTGTTCTAAAGAAAAAAAAATGTGGTCTTTAAAATTTTGGATTAAAGAAGTTAAGTTATTTATGCATGTGTATACTTTCCATATTTCTTGAGGCCTGAGAGTTGTGGTTGTACAGAAGAATCCTTAGAATTTATTGGACAGCAAAAAGAGCAAACCAGATGTTTTGGAAAAGAAAGGCAAGTGCTCGAAGACAACTTATTACAAACATCAAAAAGAGACATTCATCATTGATTAGTCACATTATGAGAAGGAAACTGAAACATGTTGCTACTACTGGAAAGATCTATGGAAAGAAAGGCAGAGGAAGACAGCGTGAGAAGATTCTTGGCAGCCTTTTGTCATGGCAGAGAGGGGTGTCAATACACGAACTGATACTTGCAGTTGCTGATTGTTGAAAGGCATTATCGCCTACGCCAGTCAGCTTGATGATGGTGGTGATACTTTGTGTACCATAAATTGTGTGTCTGTGAGTGACAGTAAATTTGTTTTTTTAAATTGTAAATTTTCTTAATAATTTTTCAATTTTGTTTGCTGTCGGCAGAATGGATTGGTGCCTATTGTAGAACCCGAGGTGCTTCCGGATGGTACCCATGACCTCCAGACTGCACAGCGAGTCACAGAAGAAGTGAGTATTGGTGTTCCTAATATGGTGTTCCTGGTGATGATGATGGTCAGCGACTCGACCTCTCATTATAATCATCGTTGTCATACACTGATAGTGCCAGTTCAGTCACTTTTGTCTGCTCTAGTTTTCCTTATACACTATCTCCTGGACTTACGACCCGACCACCCGCACAGAAAAATAATTGTAAAAAATAGTTTCCCAGAACTGATGCAGTAGAGTACTTATTTTTTTTTTCTTTTCTCTATTCCTGGATTCTTCTTCTTCTTCTTCTGCCTTTCTATCCCCCAATGGAGCATAGGCCCTCAACCAACTCACGCCAAGTCGTTCTATCCTTCGCCATTGCATGGAGCTCTTCCAATGTCCTCCCAATCTTTCTAACCTCGTTCTCCAGCTCTCTTCTACATGTGTTTTTTGGCCTTCCTTTATTCCTATGCCCCTGTGGGTTCCAATGCAAAGACATTCTAGTTATGCTGTTCTCCTGTTTTCTCAGTGTGTGCCCTATCCAGCGTCTTTTCCTCACTTCCTGATCCACTGGAGCCTGTTTAGTTCTCTCCCAAAGTTCTACATTAGTTATTCTATCATACCATTTTATTCCCTCTATTCTGCACAGGCACCAGTTAATGAATGTCTGTAATTTATTAGTAATTGCCTTGGTTGTTCTCCATGTTTCCGCCCCATACAATAGTACTGATTTGACATTAGAATTAAAATTTTTTTAGTTTAGTATTTCTTTTAATTTCTTTTGACCTCCACAAATTCCCTAGTGCTATGAAAGCCCCTCTTTCCTTTTGTATTGCGGCATCAGGGCAGGAAGAGATCTCTGTAATAGGCCTTTCTTTGGGCTTCGTATAGTGTATTCAGTGTCTCTGATATTTCTATGGTCCATTTTCTCCATGGATAACCTCTGGGTCTGTTACCGTTGTGTCTGTATAACATTGCTGTCTGTGGTGCCCTGTCTGATGCCAATCATGTTACATGGTCAAACCATTTGCCTTGTTGTCTACCTATAAAGTTCAGTATTGGTTCTGTGCCAACTCTCTTCCTGATATCATCATTCCTAATTGCATGTAGCATAGTGTATAAACATTTCATTTCTGTGCTGACTGTTTTCCTTATGTCTTCTGAAGACTGTGTCCATGCTTGACACTGATAGCATAGCGTTGATATAGTACATATTCTGGTTCTCCTTTAAACTACGGCCGGTTAGTCGGAGTTCAGTCCCCTGGCTACAGTGCAATTACAGAGTGGAGAAGGCACGAATCACAAAACAAAGTGCCGTCGACATGGCTGCTAGAGCTAGACCATGCGCTGCGACTCACATTAGCGACCGCGTTCTTGCGACGCAAGACTTAGTGGCCGTAGATGTGACACCTCTGGATCTGTATGCCTTAATGAGCGATAAGCTTGCATGGTTGTGGTGGCTAGCTGAGCATAGAGTTATAAGGAACTTGCAGGTATGTGCCTCGTGCAACCGTCCTATGTCGGTAGCGCCTAACCCAAACCCTAGCCCAAACCATACCCCTAACCCTAAACCAAACCCTAACTGTAACCCTAACCCAAATTCTAGCCGTATGATGACAGCAGGGCACTGCATGCTGTCTATCGCCAACACACAGCAATTATGTCATTTGTTTCGTTCCCTTTTTCCACTCCGTAATTGCACTGCAGCCAAAGGACTGAACTCCGACTAACTGGCCGTAGTTTAAAGGAGAGCCCACATTCTGAATATTTTCCTTATTATATACAATAATTATTTGCATACAGATAAGATTTTTGTGTTTTATGTACAATTTGTATAACCATTTGGAATAGAAAAAAATAATGTTGAAAAGATATAAATTTGACTTACCACCTGTTGGTTGGAACGGAACTTGGTCGTAAATCCCGGAGACCATGTATTACTTCCCTTGAAGCAGGACTATTCAGCTAGGTTTACTTGGCCCAGAATGTTGAAAATAAGGATTGTCGTAAGCCAGAGGCCCAAGCCACAGCATAGGAAGATCACTGATACATTACATTTGGCAATGATCCGCAGGCTGCTTGCTAGATCTCGCGGGCCAGATTTAGCCCTTGGGCCACCAGTTGAGTAGCAGTGTCTTAAACTATCAGCCCATGACAGTGGCGGTAATAATGATGATGATGATGATATGATGAATGAGGACATGTGTTGCTTGCTAACAGATCTGGGCCAACTTTCTTAGTTGCATTCTCATTGGATGTAACAGAGACAGTTTTCTGCATCAGCTTGTAACAGAGATAATCTTCTAGATGGGCTGTAACAGAGAAAATCTTCTGGATTGGCTGTAACAGAGATAATCTTCTGGATTGGCTGTAAGATAATCTTCTGGATCAGCTGTAACAAAGATAATCTTCTGAATTGGCTGTAAGATAATCAGCTGTAACAGAGATAATTTTCTGGATCAGCTGTAACAGAGATAATCTTCTGGATCAGCTGTAACAGAGATAATCTTCTGGATCAGCTGTAACAGAGATAATCTTCTGAATCAGCTGTAACAAAGATAATCTTCTGGATCAGCTGTAACAAAGATAATCTTCTGGATCAGCTGTAACAGAGATAATCTTCTGGATCAGCTGTAACAGAGATAATCTTCTGGATCAGCTGTAACAGAGATAATCTTCTGGATCATCTGTAACAAAGATAATCTTCTGGATCAGCTGTAACAAAGATAATCTTCTGGATCAGCTGTAACAAAGATAATCTTCTGGATCAGCTGTAACAGAGATAATCTTCTGGATCAGCTGTAACAAAGATAATCTTCTGGATCAGCTGTAACAAGGATAATCTTCTGGATTGGCTGTAAGATAATCTTCTGGATCAGCTGTAACAGAGATAATATTCTGAATTAGCTGTTAGGAAGATATTCTTAATTGGTTGTAACAGAGACAGTGTTCTTGATTGCCTGTAAGGGACAATATTCTTAATTTCTGAACACTATACAGCAGAACCGCGGTTCTCAAAGTACTTCCTTTTAGGTTCAAACAGAATGTCTCAGTTTCTAAACAGAACCTCAGTTTGATCACAGCAAGTTCTGAAAGCACTTACTTCACACGATGAGCTTACGATGACCAACTTCCATTCGGTGCAGCCTTTGGTTAGCTTTTCTGTCCAGGTTCACCCTGTTGTGCCATTCTAAGGTATATATGACCCTTTTCCATGTCTTCAGGTGTATTGGGCATATAGATCTAGACCTGTGTTTTATAGACCAATTGGCACTTGGTGGGTGATATGGTCAACATCATGCCGGCCACCTTTACTTCCCAGGACTTCACCTGCTGTCCATTTAAGCCTGGGTCAATCTGGCACCGAAGGTTGTTTTTGACGAAGAAAAAGGTTACACTTTTGAATGCACAGACCTGTGTCTGGCTGCTACACCAAGGTGGCTCCCATATCACATAGGACTTAAAGTTTGTTTTTCCATTCCATTCTGTCCTGGGTAGTTGTTTCAGTATCATGGATACAATCTATCATCTGTCATCAGCATTTATCTTAGGGTGTCTTTCTGGCCTCCTTACTTACTCATTCCATTTGTTGCCTACTTAGGAATTCTCTGTCTAATTCTCCTCAAAATGTGCCCAAGATATTGTCATCATCTTTGTTTAAAAACTGTTGATACTAGCAAAATCACCACTTGCGAGATGAGATGCCTAAGAATAGCCGCCAAGCTCACTATCCAAAATTGAGTATCAGACAAACTGTGGGAACAACACCTTTTAGAAGATTCATCGAGAAAAAGCAGAAGTGGTTTTGTAATCTCGTTAGAATGCAGCAAGATCAGATACCATCATATGCACTACATCGCAGAAGATCAGCCACAAGAGCGAGAGGACCACCACAAAAATATGGATTGACAACATTAAAGACACTCTGTGCCTTCATGGCATCACAGTAGCCAGTGGCAGCCAGCGTGCACTGAATTGCAAATTATTCCTCCCCATAATGCTTAACGGGAAACGTGGTTTAAGAAGATGATGATAATGATACTAGTTGTTGCCAAGACATTTCTCTTATTTCTTCACCTTTCTTGATTTCATCATATTAGTTTATTCATTTCTCCAGGTATTCTTCCAGCTTCAATCCCATTTGATTCATTAAAATGTGCCTATCTATATGTTATTTTTTGTGTTTCAATTTCAACAGGTGTTGGCTTTCCAGTACAAGGCTCTGGCTGACCATCACGTCTTCTTAGAGGGGACTCTTCTGAAGCCTAACATGGTAACAGCTGGACAGAGCTGCACTAAAAAATACACTTCCCAGGATATTGCCAGGGCTACAGTGGAAGCTTTGAACAGAACTGTACCGCCTGCTGTTGCAGGTAAGGCTTTTGGTTCTGCTTTTAGCCATCTCCCAGTCTTTCGTAATGTGTTACTGTCACACTTTGCCAGAGACCAAATGCAGCAAGCTATAGAGAGGAGAGGTCTTGAGAGAAAGCCAGCCTCAGTCTAGTGTTATTTATGTGTGTGTGTGGACTGTGTAGCATAGACTGCTATTTCCGTATTGGACTTGACTAGTGTTGCCACTTTTGACAGAAAACATCTAGAAATGGATAAAAAAAATATATCTAGATATATCTAGATTTGCACAGGGAAACATCTAGAAAAATAGTCTAAATAAAAACAGTCACAAATTACATAGCTACAAAGTCAGCATCACAGCTATAATTCACAACACAGGATACAGTTCAAGCAAAGTTAGTATGATTTACCTGCACTCTTAATCAGTACCGTGGGCTGCCAGATTGTTGAGCGTTGGTTGACTCCAGGTAGAATTCAAAGTTTAAATAATCACAGTTACCATTGGGTACACGCACAGATCAAAACAAAAAAATTGTGATCAATATTTTATACAGAAATTATTAAACTGACACCAAAAGAAAAAAAAATATAAAAAATATCTAACTCCATATGTAAAAACATCTAGAATTGCATCTACCATCTAGACGTCAAACATAGCATCTAGATAAAAGGGAAAACATCTAGATCTGGATGTAAAATATCCAAAGTGGCAACACTGGACAACAGTCATAGCAGATGCTGTTCCCCACACCAGCAGCACAACTGCATGGTCCCTAGGACTGACCATTGCCCACTACTGTTACCACCACTACTACTACCACCACTACTACTGCTGTTGCTGCTACTACTACTACCACCACTACCACTATACTTCTCCTGCTACTGCTGCTTTGTTACTTTTTTTGAACACATCACTCAGCTAGAAGTCTGTGTTTGTGCTCGGCTTCCTGGAAAAAAGAGGTGGGAGAGAGATCAGATATTCTGCCACCCTAACGAGCATGTTGTAAAAAAGTGACTAATTAGTTTTGTTGAAATCGGATGTTTTGAACTGAAAGGCAGATATATCGCAGCTTACCTGTAAACCACAGGACAGCCAGGCAGTCACCTGTTTAAGGACAGGGAATTTCGGGAAATTAGTATAATCTTTCATTTAGAAATGAGATTTCATCATAATGTATGTCACAGGACTTTTGTCATCACGGTCTGCCTGAAAGAAACTCGGTCTCTCGTCAGCTGTTCTGCCTTTTTAATATATAATGTTGAATTGATTTTTTTTGGAAAGGAATTTTGTAAAGTTTGCATTTAAAAAGAAAATTGTTTTAAACGTGCTGAATTATTTGTTATTATAAATGTTGTATTGTTTGTTTAGGTATCACTTTCCTATCTGGAGGCCAGTCGGAAGAGGATGCAACCCTTAACTTGAACGCCATCAACCAGTACCCAGGACGCAAGCCCTGGCCACTCACCTTCTCCTACGGCCGTGCTCTACAGGCTAGTGTCATCAAGGCTTGGGGAGGCAAGGATGCGAACATTAAGGCTGCCCAGGAAGAACTGTTAAAACGAGCCAGGGTAAGACCTCAGTCAGTCAGAATATACTTTATAGAATGTCATTCTCTTCACGGCACGCACAGAAAAATAAGTTTGTCTTTCTCTAGATGATTCCTAAGGCATTTGTTCATAAAAAATGCATCTTCAGTGTCTTTGCCTCGAAAATGTCTGCAGGGAGTAATAAATAAACAAGACCAGTGTGAGGCATTAAATGGAATGCATTTCCTGGGGCCTGAAACAAAACTGTCCTGTGCCTCACTTTCTACAGTCTGCAGCCTTCATCACCGTTTTATCCAGGCCGCTATGATGCTCGACACGTTCAGAATTCTTCTTAAAAATCGATGCCATGTGGCATTGATAGTCATATCTGTCCACAACCTTCTGTCTCGTGTATTTTCAGTCAGCTCTGACACAGATGATCCTCCATGCCGTGATGTCAGACTGCCCAGCATCTGTTCTTTTGCTGTCCTTCTGCCTCTCCTCCCTTTCCAGCTATTCTACTATTCTTTTCTTCTTCTTCTTCGCGTTCACCAGCTGTAAACTCTGGCGGAAGGTTCTGGTTGCTCGTCCACTACTGAACTGCAGTCCTGCTAGAGAACCTGAGTGTTGCGTGTGCATCAGTTTTACAGATCTCATTCTCTTGAATACAGACTGTTGGTTCCTTGCCTCTCCGGCAGATGCACTCCGACTTCAAAGGAAGCTCCCCAATTAGTCGACTCTTACGACATGCTTTTGGGGAGGCAGTGGGTCTATTGTTTTCCCCACAATGGGGCCCCGGAACCCACACGGGGGTTTTCCAGTTTTGATTCTTCTCATCCAAAAAAAAAAGGTAATAAATAGTTTCAGATTTTCACTGGGAAGGCTAACCCGGTCAATAAATGCCCACAGAAGTCGGATATGTTGGCTGAAAGGTGCAAATATCGCTGCCATGTTGTAAACAGACACAACACAATTACATCTTCGGATGAACGCAGAAGAAGTTTTAGATTTTCTACAGTTGTTAGTAGTAGAGAGGAGCGGCTGGCCGAACGGTTAGAACGCTGGGTTCCCAGTAAGGCTGGAGATTTTTTTTCTGTTGTGGACACACATAAAATTCTTCCCCTGCACAGTGGTGGTGACAGCACTAGCCATGGGGCCGTAAATCTTTAGGCTCAAAGACCACCTTGCCGACACTGCAAAAGTGGTAAAATAAAGGCAGTTTGGCAGTCATCACTGGACATTGGGCGTGCTCCTTTACCTTCCTCAGTAGCCAACAGAGAGTTGACATGCTGATAGTAGTACCAGGTGCAGCCTGTTTAACAATCTGCCTATGTTTCACCCACAGTGTTGAATATCTTCCGGACCCCCTACCACACCCCTTGTCCCATTTATTCTTCCGGATTGAATTATTATTTCAGTGTATGGACGATCTGTCCTATTTCACTGTCCATTTGATGCCAAACAGCCTTCACCACTTCCAGTTTATAACAGGATGTATACCAGGTGGGACTTATTAGAAAGCAGATGTATAGTGAGGCACCATGGTAATTCAACTCTCATGTTTGATGATTTCAACATCCCTTTCAGGCAAATGGAGCTGCAGCTGTCGGTGAATACCAAGGAGGAGCAGCTGGAGCTGCTGGTGGTCAGTCTCTCTTTGTGGCCAACCATTCCTACTAGAAGACCGCCCACTGCTATCCAGTTTGTGTTTTCTGTTTTGTTTTGTATTAGCTTTAACAAATAGCATGCAGGATTGAACCAATCTATAGTGTGTTGTTAAGCTGGATTTTTTTTTTTAAATTCTTCTCCCTCAATAAATTTATTCACAGATGTGCATTGGTAGGGTTCATAAGTAAAATGTGCAATTTGAAAATGGTTTGGTACTAGCTGATCCAGTGAAAGGATTTTAGAACTGACATCAGTTAAGTACAAAACATCAGTTTTGGTGCAGAACATCAAATATCAATATATGTCTATCTGTGGTGAGATTTTACTATGATCAGTTTGCTGGGCTTGTGAAACGCTCACACTGCACGCATACTACAGTACTGGATGCTTTGTTACAATACTCGTTCAAACGTCTTACCCTTATATACAAATCTATTTTGCATCATTAAATTGTAACAGCAGTTGTAGATTTTGCTTGTAAGTTTTCATTGTATCGTCAGTTTTGATATTAACTTTAATAAGATGTTGTTACTTTTTAATGCGTATTTTTTCATGCATTATTTTGATATTTAAATTTAACATGAAAAGAACACAGGTAGAATTGTAATACCTAGTAAGATTAATGAAAACTATATAAAGGATGCCAGGGAGAAATGTCTTTTTTGTTTGAGTTGATGTAAAACACTAGAGAGCGAGGGTTGTAGAACAACATGATCACCCATGCCAGTCGACAAGGCACTTAAGGAAGATGAAAATTTAACCTGATGTATTACATTTTTTTTTCTTCTGTATTTTGTTTTTCTTTCTGTACCTGAACTAATTTTTAGTAAGTATCACCTTGTCTCTGTATATATGGTACCTCCACAGTTAGAGAAACGTTATTTTTCTGTGTGCATTTTTAATGTCGTTTTGTGTGTTCATTTAACAGAAGTAAATCTTTAATATGAAGACCTGGATTAGTGGTATTTTCTTGTGTTTGTGGATACTTTTTTATTGTCAAACTTAGGTAGAGGTCATACTTGAAACCTACTTGTTGGTTCTGTGTTGTAGATGATAAGACATGCTTTTTTAAACAAGATTTGGAGTATCATATTCGGTGGTTCAATTTAAACCAGAGTGAGAGGAATTGTAATCATAGATGAGGGAATGCAGCCCTGGAGGGAGGAGTACGAATCGTAGATGAGGGATGCAATCATAGATCTTAGAAGAGGTTTAAACTTTGTGGCAGTCGGGTCAACCTGTACTTTTTTGGTTCCCGTGCCAATGAAAATCAAATTGAATGTCCCTCACTGTCCCAATTGAAAACCTGGTGAACAATTAGTCCAGGAACAGTTTAGAGCCAACAGTCACCACCAGAACTGGAGTTTGCCATTGATGAAAGTAGTCAGTCACGACAAGTTGGCTATACGCACGTAAAATTGTTACATAAGGTATTTCGCCAGCCCACATGTAAACCGGCTGCTGGCCATATTGAATACCATGACTTCGCTGCAGATGATTTGACGGTTGTTACTTTGCGTCAATTTTGACAATGGTGTGAGTGCCAAATCTTTCAGAACACAATTGCAAACTGCTAAATGTAAAAATGGCCTGGTTAAACCATCAAATGCCAGGGTTGGTTTACAACATGACAACTCCTTCCTTTTACAGTAATATATTTTTTTCACAAACTTTATTTTTGATTATCTGCTACAAGAGTTTGTTGCATACACCTGTATTTTACAATTTGAGACATTTGATTAAAATGAATATAAACCATTTTTGTTTATTAAAAAGGATTATACACTTTCGAGGAGAATTATCTCACTACACCAAATATCCATTATATGTGTATTTTGATAGACTTGTAAGATCTGTGTAGTCTTTTGCGGTTGGATGCTCTTGTATACTGTTTTTTAGTGTTAATTCATTTGTTGGTAAAAATTGTTACCAAAATGTGTTTTTTTTTTTAGAAAGGGGGTGCTGCCAATGTTTACATTGCTGTGGTATGGCAAATAGGAATACATCTTTAATAATGGAATTAAGATATTGGTGGAGTGTTTCTTTTGTTTTGGACCTAGGACAGTTCAATCTGTTTATTTGGATGTTTGTATACTGTAGAAATCTATAATAATAAAAGCAAATCCGGAATATAAGATTTTTTTTATATTTGTTATTGCTGGCCTGACAGTCCAAGTCATTGTCAATTTGTTTCTCTCTCTCTCTTTCTCTCTCTCTTTCTCTCTCTCTCTCTCTCTCTCTCTTTGTCTCTGTCTGTCTGTCTGTCTCTATCTCTCTCACTCTCTCCCATCTCTCTCTCTCTCTCTTTGTCTCTGTCTGTCTCTCTCTCTCTCTCTCTCTCTCTCTCTCTCTCTCTCTCTCTCTCTCTCTCTCTCTATGTCTGTCTGTCTGTCTGTCTCTCTCTCTCTCTCTCTCTTTGTGTCTGTCTGTCTCTCTCTCTCTCTCTGTCTGTCTGTCGGTCTCTCTCTCTCTCTCCCATCTCTCTCTCTCTCTCTCTCTCTCTCTCTCTCTCTTTGTCTCTGTCTGTCTGTCTCTCTCTCTCTGTCTCTCTCTCTCACTCTCTCTCTCTGTGTCTCTCTCTCTGTCTCTCTCTCTCTTTCTCTCTCTCTCTCTCTGTCTGTCTGTCTCTCTATCTCTCTCTATCTCTTTCTCTCTCTCTTTTTCTCTCTCTCTCTCTCTCTCTCTGTCTCTCTCTCTCCCCCCCCCCCCTATCCACCCACAGCCAGTAACAGTCCAACTGTGTCAGTCCATTGATGTTACCATCTCTCTCTCGCACACAATCTCTTGCTCGCCTACCTTCAAAATCTACCACCCCCCCCCCCTCCCTTTTTTTTCACCCAAAGAATGGTTTTATCTGTTTGAGTGGCTGACCAAGTAGGTTGGGATGTCATGTGAGAGACTGAGGTTCGATCCCCTGTAAGAGATATTCTTCTTCTGTGTGGGGCAAAAATACAGTTCCTAACCTGCACAGTTCATGGAGACAGCACAAGCTATGCTTTATTAAAAAATTCTCCAGCTGATTACCTCCCCTGTCTGACACCGTCAAAACAAGTGGCAGATACATGCAGTAGAAAGTTAAGTCCATTCATGTGGGTTTCGGGGGAACAAGAATAGACCTACTGCACCCCTAGCAAGCATGTCATAAAAGGCAACTAATTAGGGGTGCTTCCTTCAAAGTAGGAGTGCATCTGCCTGAGACAAGGGACCAACCAAGAGTCTGCCTACAAATTAGCCAGATCTGTAAAATGGATATGCACACAACACTCAAGTTTTGGAACAAGACTCCAGATGTGGTCAAACAACCAGGACAACCAGAAGAAATCTCAAGTAAAATACATTTTTTTTCAACGTCAACGTCCTATCAGGCATATGCTGCAAGACTTGTATTTTTATAGACCGCCTGGCAGCAGTTACATTTCTGGGCCCTCAGTCAAGAAACCCAGGTTCGAATACTTGTAAGTGGGTGGAATTTTGTGTGTGTAAGGGTTGCCTTATACACAATAACAGAATGGAGCCGCTTTAGCACAGTCGACAGAAGACTCGCTTTCAAATCCAGCTGCTACTCACTGCAGCCCATGGGTGGTTTTCGAAACCGGGTGGTTTCTGGGGCTCACCCAGCTTCTAGGAAATAGGTACCAAAGTTAACACTCTGGGGTGAATGGAGGAACGTCGCTGTAGCTACAGAGTTGCCTGCGGACGGCGACACAGGCGGACAGTTTCTCATCAGCTGTCTGTACTGGTGGCAGAGCACTTATGGTTTATAACTGTGTGCAGTGGCGCTAAAAAAAAGAACAGAACAGAACCCGGCAAATCTGACTGGTTTCCAGTAGAAACAGGAGTAAAATAATGCTGTGTCCTATCGTCGATGCTCTTTGGAAAAGCAGTGGATTGGGTCATGCGGAAATGCACAAACAACACACTTGGACATCAAATGGGTTGACACAATTTTAGATCTTGACTTTGCTGACGACATAGTGCTTTTGAGTTCAACACATCCAGATATCCAAAAGAAAACAGACCTCCAAAATATTTCAGGACAAAGTGGTTTCCAAATTAGCACAGCAAAAACAAAAATTATTCATCTTACCCATAGTTTTTCACTGTGGCTACATACGGTTGTGTGTCAGTCCTTAAGAAAGAGAATAGGAGCTTTTGAGCAGAAATACTATAGAAAGATTCTCAGAATTTCTTGGACAAGGAAGAGGAGAAATACTGACATCTTGAAAGATCTGAACATCAAGAAGATTGGCTAATAGCATCCTGTCTCGGAAGCTGAAATATTTTGGTCATATCAAGCACCACGACGGATTGGAAAAAGTTATAGCAGAAGTACCAGGAAGGAGGGGCAGGGGCCGACCGACACGAAGATGGGCACAGGATATAAGTGACTCCTTGAGTGTGAAAGTACATGAGGCGGGAGAACTGGCGAGAGACCGAATTTCTTTCAGGCAGACTGTGATGAGAGCGACGTTCTGCAAAGGACCTGCTACATGATGATGATGACCCATAGTTTAGAGAACTCTCTAAACAATCACTTTCTTGAAAAAGTCGGCAGTTTTACATACCTAGGGAGTAAGATGACATCCTCAGAGGACTCAGGGATAGAAATAACATTTAGAATTGCACTGGCATCTAGTGCCTTTTCCAAACTGTCAAAACATCTGAAAGTCAAAGACACTCAGCAAACACAAAAACGTAAGATCTTCAACCCTTGTGTGATTCCTTTACTAACTCATGGATGCGAAAGTTGGAAATCAACAGTAGCTCTTGATTAAAAAAAAAAAGTAAGACAACTTTGAGAAGAGATGTCTTAGAAGAATACTTTTTCTTCGTTCACCGGCTGTGAATTCCGGCGAAAGGTCCCAGTAGATCGTCCATTTGGACTTTTGGCTTTTAACTGGACCTGAGTTTTGTGTGTACAACGGCTTTTGCCGTTCCCTGCCTCACTGGCATATGTACTCCGACTTCGAAGGAAGAATAATACTGTTTGTTTGTTTGTTTTAGTATCCAGAAGCCATGAGTTGTTAACCTTTAGGCTCGGTATTATAGATATCGCAACCTTTCGGCCTTGATTCCATTGTAAATACCGTAAATCTGGGAGAAAATGTGGCTTTCCTGTCTACCCCCGGGAGTGAACGCGGACCACAAGGAGTTCGTCACCCGGTCTCCGCGCAATCCGGTTTAGCCAACTACGCTACAGAGCCGGGCAAGAATAATACTGAATCTCCACTGAACAGATTTCACATCCAATACGCAAATAAGACAAGAGACCGACAAGAAAATGAATCAAATTTTATAAGAAAGTGCTGCTGGAATTATGTTATCACAAGCGACGTCTTTGCACATTGGGCATCCCCATGCGTGCCCAGTCCTCCGATGCAGCAGCCACTTTAAGGTATCTCTATTTATTGTTCCCATGAGGAGTAGGTTACAGTATCTCCTGTCTTTACCTCTAAGACGGCATAGTCGTGCTTCACCAAGCTTAATTTCTCGGTCATGAAGTCGTGTTAGCGTCAGAGATTCGCCATTATCTCCCAACCTAATCCTTGCGGTGTTGATGATATTAGCTCTGTCCATGCTTTTTCCCATTTGCATTGGTGCATTACTTGCCAGCTGGTCAGTTCTTTCATTACCAATTACTCCTGCGTGCACCCGGCTCTCTAGCGAAGTTGGTTAAACCTGTCTTTCGCGGCGGCCGGGTGACGAACTGCTTGTGGTCCGGGTTCACTCCCGGGGGTAGGCAGAAAAGCCACATTTCTCCCAGATTAACGGTACCTATAATGGAATCAATGCCGAAGGGTTGCGATATCCATAGTACCGAGCCAAAGGGTTTACAACTCCTGCGTGCCAAGGTGTGTAGATCCAGATAATGGAGGTTAACTGCTACTTCCTAATGCTTTCTAACCATTCGGAGCGGACACTACCTGTATCAATTTTCTGAAACATGTTCATAGAGTCTGAAACAATTACCGCATGTGTGGCCGCTTGTTCTGCTACCCACGCGAGTGCTCTGGTAGCAGCATCTATGGTCATGCTTGGCGTAGTCGTCTGGTAAGCGCCGCTATCCTCTTTTATTGTTTTTCCCATCTTTTGTGCTATGTATGCCCATACTGATCTTGTCCCGCGCTTCACTGGCCCATCTGTGTAAATGACGACGTCTTCTGGGCGTGAGTGTTGACCAATCAGTGCTCTAATCTCGCCTCTGGAATTACATTGGTCATGTACTCTGCTTGGATAAGACACGACTCCCCTATCAAGCTCTCATATGGACACCGGAAGGGAAAAGAAAATGGGGAAGACCAAGAGAGACTCTGCGTAGAACCATCATCAAGGAAGGCTCAACTATGGGCCTAATGAATATCCAAGACCTAATCAGGTGGCAACGAACCGCCAGACATAGAGAGCTATGACCTCTGCCCTATGCGCCAGCCTAGGCTCAAGAAGAAAGGCTCAAGAAGAAAGACTAACCAGTGGCTTTCAACATTCCCAATGTGGCGCCCCTTTAATACAGTTCTTCATGTTGTGGTGGATCCCAACAATAAAATTTATTATTGTTGCTACTTCATAACTTCAGTGAATATGTATTTTCTTATGGTCTCTGGCGAACTTCTAGTAATTTCCCCTGGTCTCTGGGTAGTAAGATCTGACGCCCGTGCGCAAGTAAAAAATCCCTTGGCAGCTGGAAATCACAAAGAGCAGCTTAACGGCACGTTTAATCTACCCAAAGTATTTCAGGATTCTTGCCGGTGCTACGGAGTTCGTGCACTGAGTTAGAAGTAGCACGGAGCACTTATGGGTTACAACCGTGTGCCAAGATGTTGATTGGTCGTCTAAACTGAACTAGAAAAGGATCCCTTTCCTCGCCTCCAGGCGAATTGGGCATATAGGGCTAGACCTATTTTTTATAGACCAAACGGCACTTTGTGGGTGGTGTGGTTAATATCACACCGGCCCCATTTACCGCCCAGAATTGTACCTGGTACCCATGCAAGGCTGAGTCGACCTGGGAACTAAAGTCATTTTTTAAAGAAGGAAAAAAAAAGACCTGCTCTTATCAGGACCCGAACCAAGGACTCTCCGATCCGCAGGCGAGCGTCTAGCCGCTAGACCACGGTGGTTCTCTTATGTGGCATATAATGTCACATTAACAATTAATTAATTAATTAATAACAGTTTACAAATTAGCGCATTTTCTCTTTATTACCCGCACAGGACTGGGAATCACACAAGACCGTTTTTATCTGACGGAGACAGTCTTGGGTCACACCTGGCCGGTACAGGCGCCCTAACTTCATTAAAAGTTGAACTGGGTACCTGGGAAATGCTTTGTTGGTCTGCCGTCCAGATTAAGATTGTGTAATCTCTCAAATCTCCTAATCTCTTTAGTTAGCACCCGAGGGAGAGAGAGAGAGAGAGAGAGAGAGAGAGGGGGGGGGAGGTTGGGGGCTAGACAAACCAATCGATCGATAATTTTTTTAGGTTAATATGTGTGCGGGAGGAGGGGGTGTTAGTCAACCCAATCTCGGGGACTCCGGGACTTCATGGGGAGTTCCCGGGAAAGTCTAATGTTATTGAAAGGGGGTTGGGGTTAATGTTAGTCGGTTTCATTTCACACTCCAACACCCCTATACTTTTGGACTTTCCGAGGAACTCATCACGAAGTTTCGGATTCCCCGACATAAGTTGAAGTAAAAGGAAAGAACCAAGGAGGAAACAAACCGTCGATCGAGATATCTTTCTAGTTGTGTATGAGTGGGGGAGGGGGAGTGGGAGAGGGGGGGGTGGGGGGAGGTTGGAGGCTCAAGATACCTAACCCTATGGCGCTAACGCCTCTGCACGGAAATAGCATGCATTTGAAGCGAAAACAAATGAACCAGGTGTCACTTTTGATAACCAGAGAGATGCAACACACACGTGCGACACATAGCGGAATGAAAAAAGAACCACTCTGTTGCCAGCAAATAGTTTCTTTGGATAACTCATGTGTTCAACCAAGCCAGCGTTTATAAGCGATATGTGTGTTCACTGAGATAACACATTTATGAACAATACCGGTTTATGTGCTCTGTTCTCTGTTTATTCACTTTTAAATGCAAATCAGATTAACTGGAGGCCATATAGTTGTGATTTTGAATCCGAATCGAGGTCGATTACAAATGTTTTGATGTTGTTTTTACATCCTTTTACAGTTGACAATCTCTTCAGTTGCTTTTGTAAGCTCTCTTAGCTGATTGAGGAAAACCTTTTTTTTTTCTCGCGGGGTGACACACAAGCAACCAAAGACAGTTCCTACGACACGATGAACGACAAGGGAAGTCACTCTCTCTCTCTGGGTCAGAATTCGTAAGTTCCAGAGAGTGTTCTATTCCTCTTTTGTTGGCAAACCCCTCCCAGCCTCAAGATATTCTTGCACGGCTCCTTTCACCTTTTTTAGCTTCAGACCCTAAAGCCCCATTCCGCCTGTGAGACTGGCTGTGTTCTAAATACTACCGCATCGTTGCAATTATTCGACTGCTAGTAATGACGTTAACCCAAACAGAAATAAAACCATTGCCAACGTTGCATGTGTCACCCACACAGCACCTCTCTTCCCCTCGCCATTCAGTCGGTCAGCACTATTGCGTCCCCTGGGTCTACTTATTACGGAGTCCGAAAGGTTATTTGGCCGTTTGCGTGCCAAGTATTGGGTTCTTTTCCGCCATATGCGCATACACACTGTCCCACACGACAAGGTCACTGGCAGTTATAGATTAGATCTATTTTGTGTGTACAGGAAGGGGGGTATAGAGAAGAGGAGCATGGGCTGGCCAAGCAAATGGACACGTTGAGATGAGCAAGGGAGGGACCAACTCTGACTGACTGAGTGGCTACCTGGATGGCTGAATGGCTGACTTACAGATTGACCGGCTGACGGATTTGCTGTTTCCCTGGTTGGCAGACTGATTTCTTGACTTCTTGGCTGGCTGACTGATTGTCTAGCTAGCCACCTATCGGCTTGTTGGTTGACTGACTAGCTAACTAGCTATATGACTGGATGATTGACTAGCTAGTTACCTAGTTAGTTAGCTGGTTAGTTTGTTTGTTCGTTTTTAGCTGGTTAGTTAGTAGTTAGTCAGTGAGTCAGTTAAGCAGTTAGTTTGTTGGTTTGCTAGTTAGACTAAATGACTTCTTTGATACGCAACTAACTAACTAACTAACTAACTAACTAACTAACTAACTAACTAACTAACTAACTAACTAACTAACTAACTAACTAACCAACTAACTAACTAACTAACTAACTAACTAACTAACTAACTAACTAACTAACTAGCTAACTAACTAGCTAACTAACTAACTAACTAACTAACTAACTAACTAACCAACTAACTAACTAACTAACTAACTAACTAACTAACTAACTAACTAACTAACTAACTAACTAACTAACTAACTAACTAACTAACTAACTAACTAACTAACTAACTAACTAACTAACTAACGAACTAACTAACTAACTAACTAACTAACTAGCTAACTAACTAACTAACTAACTAACTAACTAACTAACTAAACAACTAACTAACTAACTAACTAGCTTAGTAACCAGCTAACATTCAATTATCTAACTGAAAAACTAACCAACCAACTAACTGACTAACTGAATATCTAACCAACTAGCTAACTAACTAACTGACTGACACTAACTATCTAACCAATTAATGAACTAACTAACTGATTAGCTAACTAACCATCTAAGATTCATACTGACTAACTAACTAGCTAAGTAACTACTTAACTAACAAACTAGCTAAGTAACTACTTAACTAACAAACTAGCTAAGTAACTACTTAACTAACAAACTAGCTAATTAACTAACTAACAAGCTAACTAGAAAACTGACAAACTAAACCAAATAAATAACTAACTAACTATCTTGCTAAGTATATAACTATCTAGAAAAATAACTATATAACTGACTAACTAAACAGAAAACTAACTAACTTAACTAAAAAACTAACAAACCAACTAACTAACTACCTAGAGAACCAACTAACTAACTAATTTCCTAACATACAAAGAAATTAATTAACTATCCAGTTAGCTAGCTAACTAACAGGCTGACTGATTGACTGAATGACTTACTGGCTGGCTGACTGATTGACTAGCTAACTAGCTTTATGACTGACTGATTGACCATCTAACTTTCTAACTAGCTGTTTGGCTGACTGATTGACTGCCTGACTGATTGATTAGATAGCTAGCTAACTAGCTAGCTGGCTGACTGATTGACTGGCTAGCTTGCTAACTATCAAGCTGGCTGACTGGTTGACTGCCTGACTGACTGACTGTTTAGCCGGTTGATTAAATGACTTACTGATTAGTCAACTATCTAACTAGCTTATCGACTGACTTACTAAAGAACTGATTCACTGTCTTACTAGTTTGATACGCAACTAACTAACTAAACAAACAAACGAAGTAGCTAAGTAACTAACTAACGAACTAACGAACGAACGAACTTACTAATTAGTTAACCATCTAAACCAACAAACCAGCTAACTAGCTAGCTAACTAACTAACCAGCTAACAAACAAACTAACTAACTAGCTAGCTAACTATCTGAAAAATAACCAATTAAATAAAAAAAAACTAACTAATTAAGTAACTTTTCTTGTTCTTGTTCTAGTTCTTGTTCTTGTTCTTTTTCTTCTTCTTTCCGCTCACTGGCTGTAAATTCTGGCGAAAAGTTTTAGTTGTTCGTCATCTTCTGGACTCTAGTCTAATTAACTAACCAACCTACAAACTAACTTACCAACTAACTGATTAACTAGCTGACAGAATGATTAACTGGCTAACTACCTGAATAACTAAGAGGAAAAGTACCATCGGTGTACACCCAGTGGGTTGCTAGAGCGATCAGTACGACAAGTGAACACCCAGTGGGTTGCTGGAGCGATCAGTCGACAAGTGAACACCCAGTGGGTTGCTGGAGCCATCAGTACGACCAGTGTTCAATCAGTGGGTTGCTGGAGCGATCAATACGATCAGTGTACACCCAGTGGGTTGCTGGAGCGATCAGTACGACCAGTGTTCACCCACTGAGTTGCTGGAGCGATCAGTACGACAAGTGAACACCCACTGAGTTGCTGGAGCGATCAGTACGACAAGTGTACACCCAGTGGGTTGCTGGAGCGATCAGTACGACAAGTATACACCCAGTGGGTTGCTGGAGCGATCAGTACGACCATTGTTCACCCACTGAGTTGCTGCAGCGATCAGTACGACAAGTGTACACCCAGTGGGTTGCTGGGGCGATCAGTACAACTGTACACCCAGTGGGTTGCTGGAGCGATCAGTACGACAAGTGTACACCCAGTGGGTTGCTGGAGCGATCAGTACGACAAGTGTACACCCAGTGGGTTGCTGGAGCGATCAGTACGACAAGTGTACACCCAGTGGGTTGCTGGAGCGATCAGTACGACAAGTGTACACCCAGTGGGTTGATGGAGCGATCAGTACGACCAGTGTACACCCAGTAGGTTGCTGGAGCTATCAATACGATCAGTGTACACCCAGTGGGTTGCTAGAGCAATCAATACGACCAGTGTTCACCCAGTGGGTTGCTGGAGCGATCAATATCTACACCCTGATTTTTCTTTCCCTGACAATACGCAGCACAGGCATCTAATTTATGCAGCAAGTTTTTTTTTCATTGCTCTGGAATATAAGCTTGGTATGGACTGACACCTTTTGTTTTGTTTATACTTTAGAGTACCAGCACGTGTGTGTGTGTGTGTGTGTGTGTGTGTGTGTGTGTGTGTGTGTGTGTGTGTGAAGAAAACAAAAACAGTGTCTTACCCTACACTATTGTCTGCTGGAGACGAAGCAGCTGTGGGTTTGTCTCGAGTGCTAAGATGCTGTTTCTAAAAAAAAAAAAAATCAAATCCAACCACCAAATCAAATGATCCTAAAAATAAAACGAAAACCATATAAATATGTTACAGAAAGTAGATATGCCTGTATGTGCTCCACTAGCGCTGCCTAGTGTGAAAATTCGGAATGTTTATGCTTGCATAACTAGCAGGCAACTTCCTGTTAGAATTCAATTCTGGCTGCAATCAATTTCGTATTTTCAACGCCCTAATTTTTGGGGGTTTTGTTTTGTTTTTTAAAGTATGAACAAGTTTTTTCAAACTTCACGTAAACACGAGGAAACGAAGTGGTCGTTGATTGATTGATTGATTCACAAACTATAATCGACGTAATAATCCTCCGGATATCTCCACATGGGCGCTGTCTCTCCAAGTAATTGGAGTGTCGGCCTGTGGCTATATTTTGTTGTTGTTGTAAATCGCTGATTAAACTTCTCTACATGCGTGTTGGTGCCATAATTTTAAAATAATGATTACAGAAATCTTTTTTTTCTTCTTCCTCTTCTTCTTCTTCTTCTTCTTCTTCTTCTTCTTCTTCTTCTTCTTCTTCTTCTTCTTCTTCTTCTTCTTCTTCTTCTTCTTCTTCTTCTTCTTCTTCTTCTTCTTCTTCTTCTTCTTCTTTGCATTCAGCAGCTGTAAACTTAGTTGGGAAGTTCTGGTTGTTCGCCCACTTACTGGACTGAAGTCCTGTTCCAGAACCTGGTTGTTGCGTGTGCATCCGTTTGACAGATCTGACACATTTGTGTGCACACTGTTAGTTCCTTGCCTCTCGGGCAGATGCACCGACTTTGAAGGAAACCGCCAATTAGTCGACTCTTACGACATGCTTTTGGGCAGGCAGTAGGCCTATCCTTGTTTTCCCTATAATAGGGCCCCGGAACCCACACGGGGGGATTCCAGAAATAAAATGCATTTAGGAAACTCGAGTTAGTAGAAAGAAATCGGATAACATTTTTGGAATTAGCAGCAGAAAAACATAACACAAGAACAGTTATACAATTAATTTACAAACATTTAATTCTTTCCCAATATTGTTATTTCAAGTTGATACAGAAAATACTGCAGTAATACGAATTAAATATGTGTCTCAAAATCTAGAGCTGATGGCAAACACAAATCTGATCACATTTTTTGGAAGCAGCAACACACAATTATCAAAGAACAGCTATAAAATTTAATGCCCCAAAATGATGGCATTACAGTATAATTTTTGCCAGAAGCTTATTTAAAAAAAAAAAAACAACGCTGCAATAAAATTAACAGATGCATGTGTCTTATAAAAAATAAATAAAAATAGAGCTGCCATAGACAGATACTTTTCATCGTGGTATGGGCGTCGCCGGTCGACCCAGCCTAAAATGGGTACCATGATGGCTGTCATGGGGAAGTAAAAACGGCCGGTGTAATGCTGACCACATTACCTACCTAGTGCTGATTGGTCTGTAAAAATATGGGTGCTCTTCCCATATGCCCGATGCGCCTAAAGGCGTGAAAAGGGATCTTTACTTTTTTTTTCCTTATAGACAGATAAATGTTACATTTTGGTTGAGCAGGCAAAATAATGTGTAAAATATGTGACAGAAAACAAAAAGTTTCAGAGAAATATAGAACAGTTGGTCTTATAATCTCTGATATATTTTGATCTTGGAGTTATTACAAATTTTTGAAAACAGTGTCTTACGACTAATATTTGGATTCATCAAAGATGCAAACAGCGGGGAATGGAGAGCGAGAAGCAACAACGGAATTTATAATCTGTTTAAATCACCACTGATCACTGGCATCATGAGGGCTAATGGACTGAAATGGCTGGGGCATATTGAAAAAAAAAAATGTCAGACGATAGAGAGGTAAAAACTGTATACACAAGGGAGATGACTGATCGTAGACCACGAGGCAGACCAAGAAGCCGATAAAGAGATAACATCCAGACAGATCTGCAAACAATTGGCGTCACCAACTGGAAAGAGAAGGCCAGCCAGAGAGGTGAATGGGGGCGGGTGATATCGACAGTAATGAACCTCAAGTGCTAGGGAGGTTGTGGCGGTCGTTCCGAAGTGGATATATGCTTTTGTGATGAGTACGAGTTTACCTTTCAACACTTCACCTCCAACAGAGAAACTAGACTCAGACAAAGTCCTGGATATCCAAGTAAACAGCTATATTTGGCTCGTCATGTAAATACACAACAGCTGCACTTAGTACCCACAGGAGTAGGAGAAGGGATAGATAGATATCAAGATGAACCCAATGAGATCTCAAGATGCACAGTTAACTCCTCCGACTTTCTCCTCTCCTGGTATATACTTATTAATGAGCAACCACCAAATGTAATTTCATCTATCAGTTTAGTTAAACAGGTAAGACGGAATACACTTGGAATTTAACAAACGATTTAGTATAAAACTTGCCATACAGCTTTATTTACTAACAATCAGTTAAATGAAATTCGTCAGTTTGTTGTGTTTACACAAACCGTGACTGGCTAATAAAACCAGAAGAAATCGAGTGAGAAACGATGTAATTACAAGAACTATTGGAACCATACCCATCGTTAAATTTATTGAGAAGCAAAGAATGAAATGGTTTGGTCACCTAATGAGAATGGAACCAGCGATGCCAGTATCAAGAGCATACAACATGAAAATCGAAACACCAAGAGGCAGGGGAAGACCCAGAAGAATATGGATTGAAGGAGTCACGGACAACTTGAGACTTCATAACATCACGGCATATGAAGCGACTGAGCGCGCCCTGGCTCGGCTGCCGATCATATGATAGACTGCGACGCCTAGCGGCACAAGCAGATTTTGACAAAAGAAAAGAAGAAGAAGAAAGTGACTGGCTAATAGTATGATAGTACTTTCGCTTAATTTAGCGAATGCACTATGTGCAATCTACAGAGGGAATCGCAAACAGTGAATCGTCATAAAGGTTTATATTACCCCCAGACTTGTTGGTTAAATGAGAGGATTTGGGGTTTGCCCACATCTGATTCCCTCCTGTTAATAAATTGTATATTTAAATGTACTAAAGTTCACTGACACAAATGATTAGTTAAAATAAACTCCATAAGACTGGAAGGACAATTAAAACAATCGTAGCATTTATTTGGAAAATTCTAGCTAATAATCAGACTGGCTGCGGAGATAAAATTAGTTCCTGTGGAAAGTAGACAAGTTTGTCAACTTAGCTGTAGCTCAGGTTTCTTTGGTCAGCTTCTAGCTAAGCCTCTGAGACACATCAGGCAGGGCGAATCTTCCAGTCCAGTCCAGACAATCGGGCATCCGCAGCTACGCTGGGATTTACTTCTGGAACTACCACCTGGAACCCTGGTAGGGACTTCAAACACAGACAATCAGACTACAGAACTGACTACCAACTTTAGTCTGAACTGGGTCAATTGAGGGGAGCAGACTATTTGCCTATCTTCTCCCAATCGTGCCTGGTATGAAAATGCAAGTAGGAAGTCCTAGGAAGGGGGAAGTAACTCTTGAGCTACTCCTTGCACTACTCATCATTTGTCTTTTATACCTCTCAACTCTTTAATTATAATTTTGCTATAGTGAAGCAATAAGAAAAAGGTAAGAAAATTTAATAATATTACTTAAACAAAGCAATACTTCAAAGGGTAGAAACAGCTGTTCAGACCAGCTCGTCACAGAGGCTGAAGAAGAAGTAGTCATCATCATCGACTTCCAATTTTCACTTGTGCCGTTAAGCCTCGTTTGTTGTAGTACTGTTCGAAAAATACGATTAGGAGTATGCCTTATGTCAGTCCGTAGTAGCAGCAGCAGCAGCAGCAGCAACAACATCAGTAGCACCAACAACAACAGCAGCAAAGTATTAGTTCTTTGTTTTATATCAATACTCAGGCCCCTTTCCGGATGCGCTAGATGCCCTATGAACAAACAACCCCTTAATTTGGTTCGCATTGGACACATAAAGAAAAGAGCCCTAGGTATGTATACTCGTATATATATATATATATATATATATATATATATATATATATATATATATATATATATATATATATATATATATATATATATATATATAAAGTATGTGTGTATGTGATTAAAGGCATTTAAAGGGATCCTTGTTTTAAATATATATATGGGCCTTTCTGCCTGCTCTAATACTTTGTGGGTTTTTACCGCTAGACCTTTATGTAATAGACTAATCTACGCAAAACATACGCCTCACGTCCTTCAGTGTCCCCCCCCCCCCCCCACCAACCCCATACAAAAAATTGGGACGGGTGCTGACGGCCTGCCACCAATAATTTTGTAAAAAGATTAAAATGCTCCTTTAGCCATGTTTATTTATTTTCTTTTAAAGACTTTTGTTTTCATATTTCATATTATTCCAAGAATTTTAATGTATTTGTTCGACCTTTAGCCCACATTAGCATTATTATTACATATTACAAACATGCCTCTATCTCGCCGGGCGCGAGATTTTGTATCAGCTCCCATTCACGCCGTAGCGGTTCCCACGGACTGCCCTATGTTCTAGGGGTGTCATGTTTTGTTATTTCTAACACCGTAGGAATTATATATTCCACGTTGCGAGCGGCCAGAAGGTTATGTTTTACACGCTGTGAGAGGCCGGCACTGTGTGTGTTACACCGTTGGGCGTTGGCTCTTCATTGCTATCACTGCGGCTTTACTTAGCGACTTGAACCTTGTGACGAATTTCCTTCAGCAGTCTGCATGGGCGAGCGACAAGCAGAGTAGTGTTGTTTTTCTGCAGCAACGCGGCATCTTGTCCAAGAGTCAGCGCATCATTCTTTCGCGGACTGGGCATCGGACGTAGTTGACAAAGAAAAGAAAACTAGTTGAACACGCACCCACGCAACAACAACAACAACAACAACAACAAATAAAACCCGGTCCCTCAGTGTCGTCTGCCACGAAAGAGAACTGCGCACTTGTCGGAGACGATTTTCCGCGCGATGTGTACAGCTGGGGAAGGGGAAGGAACGTATATGCTAACACCCCTAGAATATAGGAAAGCCGGTGGAAATGTCCACGGCATGAATAGGAGCCGACACGAAATGTTGCATGAGGCGGGATGTTGTCGTCTTTGTGATATGCACCTTATTAACGATTATTATTATTATTATTATTATTATTATTATTATTATTTATGAGCTGAATGGTAAATAAATGCAGTACTTAAAAAAATAATAATATATATGTATATTTGTATCCTCTCTCATCCGCCCCCTCTAGTTTTGTTAGGAGACTAACATACTCACTTTAACCATGCACACGCATTTAAAAGTGTGTGTGGGTGTGTGTGTGTGTGTGTGGATACACACACACACACACACACACACACACATATATATATATAAATGGACCTGTTTACGTTTCCCGGCCCACCTACACACTTTCTCAGTCTGATCTAGGTCAGAGGGGTGTCACGTTGTACTGCTTTCTTCGAAAAGAGTCTCTCATGTGATCTAGGCTCAGGCTGTGGGTAAAAGGGGGGGGGGGGGGGTGGATTAGGGCCAGTTATATATGTTCTGTGGTCTTTGAAAGCTATGTCATGTAGTACAGAACACGCGACATCGGTGCTGATGCAACTGAAGGCAAGCCAACGTGGCACCCATTTGACGTAAAAGAGTCTGAGAAAGTATAAATAAAAGTTTAGACAGTGTGTAATTGGGCCGAGAAACGTAAACAGGACCACATACATAAAAACACACTCTTCAAATGTGTGTGCATGGCTAAAGTAAGTCTGTTAGTGTCTTAACAAAGCTGGAGTGGGAAGGATGGGGGCGGCTGAGGCTCTCCACCCATATTGGGGATGAAGGGGTTCAAGAAACCTGAGCTCTCATGTTCCGGAGATTATGCTTGATGCCTCCCTCTTTTATGTTTGTGAATCTGAGCTGACCAATGTTTTCTCTGTGACAGCGCGCCTGAGCCACTAGCCAATGTCGACCTCTGGTCCCACAATGTACTCATGGAACATTGTTAACATCGTTCACTGTTAGAATAAAGATCTGCATTGAAAACTATAACGACCATAGACGGATTGTCGCTGTCCAAGTCCCGCCGGACACACTTTCCATCACCGACGGTCAGAGTTCACATAAGCCACATGATATAGTCGGGTATCTGATCTTCGCTGACTGGGTTGAGGTGACGGGAGGAAGGGAGTGTATGGAAGGATAGGGTGAGCAGTGGAAGTCGCACAACTGCGAGGATCGTTCATGTACGTAAATAATTGTACCACTAATCTTTTGATAGTGTTTCCTCGTCAGCCGAAGAGAAGGCAAGCCGCCCGCACGTATGCCTTTGTGTATGTTTTATGTGTAAACGCGTGCATTTGCCATCTCCAGGACCAAACGATGGTTAGTAAACTTGGTGCAAAAACACATCAGAGCCAGCCGCATTTACTACAAAATGCTCATTTTATTGTTAACTGGATTTGTGGATTTACGCTTCGCTTCGTCGTGCTGTTGTATTGTGCAGTTCTGTATCTGGAGTGTGTGTTATGTGTAGATGGGAAATCATATTCGTCAGGAGGTATTTACAGCAGTCGATAGTGTGGTTTCTAAAGGCCTGTTGTGTATGTAACCTTGCTTTCTAATTGTTAATAGTTCAATTCATTTGTTTTGGTATGCTGTGTTCATAGGAACTGGAACATGTGCGATCAGGCATTCTGAACTTCTCTTCCCTCGCCCCCTCCCCCACCCCACCCCACCCCCCATCAACAAACTATTGTTTGGGAAACAAAGTTCTCTTCTTTCGTGTCTCACGTATAAACTTTCGCTCATTGGAAATTTGATCATAAATTTTATAATAGTCTATATACATGGTCGGCGTCTGTGGCTTAGGCGTTGCGAACGCGCTTCGTAATGCCGGGATGCCGGGTTCGATCCCACTGCACTGGTTTCGACAGTGGTATCGAGAAGCTGACAGTCCAGAAAGCAATGGCAAACTACTGGACGTAAATTTGCCTTAAAAAACCACAACAGCCAAAACATGCTGGGACCGGTTCTGCGATGTCCTGTAAAGGATACTTAACTAACTTTAACTAACTTTATACATTGATATATTTGTTTGCTATTCATTACATATTGCTGATAACAATAATAATAAGTTCCACGCCTTCAGACGTATTGGGCATATAGGGCTAAACCTATAGTTTATAAACCAGTTGGCATTCAGAGGCTGATATGGTCAACATCACACTGGCCGCCTTTACTTTCCAGGAAGGTTTATGTTTAGACGACTGATTAACATCATGGCTTAAGGGTAGTAACCTATAAGTGTTCCCTTCTACTTCTGACTCAAGCCTGAGTCGGGAGAATCGCAGTGCAGTGCACAAACTCGATTCACCGGCGAGGATACTGAAATACTTTTGGTAGATTTTCAACTCCCAAACTTTGCCCGGGCAGCACCGTTAGGCTACTCTTTTTCTTTTTCCAACTTCCGAGGGATTTTTTTTAAGTGCCTATCAATACACCCTGGCGTCCGATCTTGCTACCCAGCAGAGATCAGGAGAAATTGCTAGAAATCCACGCAAAAAAATCCCAACCTTCACCGGGGCTTGAACTCAGGACCTTCAGCACGTGAGGCAGACGCCATGTGACGAGACCACGCAGGAAATTTCCTGGTACTGATTTAAGGCTGGGTCGACCTATGATCCAAGGTCATTAAAGAAAAAAAAAATACATACCGTTCAGAATTCAGCCCTTTAAGTTCAGATTGCAGGCTAGCGTCTAGCTGCAAAAAACACAGTGGCTTGCCTAACCATAATCTACAACTTGGGAAGGGGGAGGGGACGCAGGGGGGGGGGGCAGGGAGGGGGATAATGGGGAGATCTGCCCAGAGTTGGATTCTGAACAACGGATCAGCATCATGGCACACGGTCAGTAACCCATAAGGGCTTCGTTCTTTCTTTTAACTGAGTCCGCAGAAGCTCAGCATAGTGCACAGGCTCTGTAGCACCGGTGAGGATCCTGAAATACTTTAGGTAGATTTTTAACTCAAACTTTGTCCAGACAGCGCCGTTAGGCTCCTCTTTTCGATTTCCAACAGCCAAGGGAATTTTTACGTGCGCAGCAATGCACACGGGCGCCCGGTCTTACTATCCAGAGACCAGGGAAAATTACTAGAAGTCCAAGTCCAAGTGAAAAAAACCCCGTCCTTACTAGGATTGAACCTGTGGCCTCTAGCACTCGAGGATGACAACATGCCTCGAGACCACGCAGCCGAAAACAGCCGCGCATTAACCAAGCGCCGTTTCCAGCTACCAGCATGCAAAACTATTCAGTATAACGACCACGGACGGACTGTCGCTGCCCAAGTCCCGCTGGACAATCTCTCCATCACAGACGGCCAGAGTTCACACAAGCCACATGATACAGCCGGGTATACACAGAGACCTGATCCTCGCTGAGTGGGTTGAGGTGACGGAAGGAAGGGAGTGGATGGAAGGATAGGGTGAGCAGTGGATGTCGCTTGAGTGCGGGTATTGTTAAATAATTGTCCCACTAAGCTTTTGCTAGTGTTTCATTGTGAGTCGTAGAGAAGGCACGCCGCCCGCACGTGTGTCCCTGTGTATGTTTGTGTGTACACGCGTGCATTCTCTGTTTCGAGATCGAGTCAGTGGGCTGGTAAACTTTGTGAAAAGAAACAACATAGTGAGCCGTACTTACTAGAAGAAATCCCTGATTCTTTTGTCAACTGGATATGTGAATTTACGCTTCGCTTGGTAGTGTTAGTAATGTGTTGGTTTGTTTCTAGCTTGCGTGTCGTGTGTAAAGATGAAATTATATTCATTATGAATTACTGGTATGATTCAGTGACGTTTTCTGATGATGTGTTATTTTTGTGTGTGTGTTTGTTTCATCTGGTTTTATAACTTTAAAGTAAAGGACCCTTATCTCAGTCTTTGGGTGTACTGGGCATATAAGGCTAGTCTTAGATTTTCAGACCAATCGGAGGGTCACCTTTAGTTTCTAGTACTTCACCTGGTACCCATTTATGGCTGGGTCAACCTGGAGCCAAGGTCATTTTTGACCCCCCCCCCCCCTTTTGAAGCCCCACCCCACACAAAAAAACAACAACCAATCCTGCTGAGTTTGGATTCGAACTCACGACTTTCGGATCCACAAGCCAACGCCTAGCCGCTACACCACAGCGGTTAACCTGGTTTTGTAATTAATATAATTTTTTTTTTGGGCGTGTGATCTGATGACGCAGTGACTAACAAACTAACATGCCAGCACGGAGAATTTTAAGTTGAAATTGTGTTCGAGGAAGATTGTTATCTTATTGACTCACTATGTGTTTTTTAGTTTATAATTACGTGATTGAATTATGTCTTGTCCTTGTACTTATAGACCGGTTGTTGGGTAGTAAGGATTGGCAGGTACAGGTCCCCTATAAAAAATGGGAAATATCTGCGCGGAACAAATAGCCTTTAAGTCCCTCTGCCATCTGCCAACAAAGTCTAACATGTGACCAATAAACCAACCGTAAGCTTGCCACTTGGTCGTCCAGGTATGCAGACTGATCTATTTAGGCTACCGCAGCGACTATGTAAATACAGTATCTCACAATACCGTTTGCAAAGTCACCAATTTCGTCTTGTCCCTGTCCGAGAACATCCGGTAATACGTGCAACAGGAGGAAATCAACCCTGAGCCTCATGAACTCAGGTGGGCCCACTCTCTGAAAAAGTCTAGGAGCTTGTGGGCCGAAACATTTGTCGACGAGAGATTACTTCCATTGATGATTGGTAGACTCCTGCTGTACATGCTCCCCTGTGGAGTTTCTTCGTATACCTGTATATGGTTCCACCTGTTGTAACAGACATGGCTCTGGCTCATAGCGAGTCACCATCGCTTAGAAAATGGACTCCCGATGCTTTTAGGCGTTAAATGCCAGGGTTTAAAAGCCAGACAAAGCCTCGGTGGAGCGTGCCACCACCACCATCCTCTCCCCCTCCCCCGTCAGGTGCGGCCGATTCTGGGCCCACCGGCGCGTGGACATGTCCCGATCTCCACCAAGGTCACACCCAGGGAGCCCACCCTGGATAATCAAAGGCGGACACGGAAAACTCCCACAACCTCTGATTTCTGGCAAGCAGGGTTTGGATAAACCAGGACACGGATAGGGAGACTCCGTAACTTTCCTCACTGAAGACAGATTATTGAACAACAGGTTACTTAATTTCCTTGAAGAAAACAAGATATTGGATGACAGCCAATCAGGCTTCAGGAAATACAGAAGCACTGATGACCAAACCTCTTATTTCGCACAGGAAATTGAAGATGCTTGCCAGAAAAAAATACAAACTGCTAGCTACTTTCTTCTAGCTGACCAAAGCCTTTGATAAGGTCTGGAAGAAAGGACTCTTGCTAAAACTAGCACACGGTTGGATAAAACGGCATATGTTTTGCTAGATTAGAGACTTTCGTTACAGACGCAACGCCATGGTCAGACAGAAAGATCACAAGGGCAAGCTGGTCAGGTTACAAGAAGGTGTCGTCCAGGGAGGTGTCATATCTCCTACCCTGTTTATTATTTTTATCAATGACCTCCAAAAAAGTTCACGACTCACATTCACAAGACCCCAAAAACTGAGTGCAGAAAAGGGCTGAAAGGAAGAAGAACATGATGGAGACAAAGAAGACAGTGGAGGGATAATTTAGAGGCAAGCCTAGTAACATTTGAAGTCATCAAATGGACAAAGGACAGTCACAGAGATGGGTGGATGGGGGTGATATCTGCTAGAATATTCCTCTGAAATTCATAATGCTGCTGATAATATTGATAATGACAAAAGAGAAAACAGGAAAAAGAAGACAAAGAAGAAGAAGAAGAAGAAGAAGAAGAAGAAGAAGAAGAAGAAGAAGAAGAAGAAGAAGAAGAAAAAAAAGAAGAAGGAAAAAAGGGAAGGAGAAGAAGGAAGAAAAAGAAGAAGAAAAGGAGGAAGAAGAAGGAGGAGGAGGAAGAGGAGAAGGAGGAAGAAGAAGAAGGAAGAAAAAGAAAAAAGAAGAATAATAGAAAGACAAAGAAGAAGAAGAAGAAGAAGAAGAAGAAGAAGAAGAAGAAGAAGAAGAAGAAGAAGAAGGAGAAGAAGAAGAAGAAGAAGAAGAAGAAGAAGAAGAAGAAGAAGAAGAAGAAGAAGAAGGAAAAGAAGAAAAGTAAGAAGAAGGGAAAAAAGAAGAAAAGGAAGAATAAGGAAGAGGAAGAAGAAGAAGGCAAAAAAAAAAAAGAAGAAGAAGAAGAAGAAGAAGAAGAAGAAGAAGAAGAAGAAGAAAAAGGAGGAGGAAGAAGGAAAAAAAAGGCAGAAAAAGAAAAAATGAAGAACAACAACATATGCCTCTGTGTCAATATGCCAGTCTCATATTTTAAAATTGGAATTCCTCGTCTGGCCTCTCACATTCAAATTTCCTGTCGTCACTTAACACTCCAGCAATTTTCTCTCTATGGCCTGCAAAAGAAAAAAAAAAGGTCCTTTTTTCATGCAAAATATTTGCATTTATTGTCTGACTCAGTTAAGCATTTTTCCCTTCTATCATAATATCACACTCTAGTGTAATCTTTATTTCTCTGATATAATTTGTGCTTATGTTTTCTTGATATCAAAGGAAAGTCATTTTTTGGCACTCTTTATTGCTCCAGTGTCGCACCTATGTTGCAGATCTTGTTTGTTTTCAGCTATCAGCACCCTGCCATCTGCACAACACATGTTGCTTATATTATAGCTTGCATATCTTACTCCCGATCTTTCTCTTTGATTTCTCTTATTATTGTTTTGTAATAGAGATTCTGTGATAGAACACATCATTTTCTTACTCACAGATTCACAGCGAGTAGAAGATGGAAAAGAACATCTTGCTAGCAATAGGTCAGAAGGAACTACCTACGCACATACGTATATTCACGCACGCACATGTATCCACCATAACTACCACCACAATCAGCACCATCACTACCACAGACCACAGCCACATAGTCACCACCCTCAGGATCACTGCCACCATTTGAAGGCAACCATCACTCCCTGTGGGACCAGTGAGTTGTGCCGCTGTTTTTGGGCACAGCATCTGCTATGACGGCACCGTCCATAGCTTAGGCATTGCGAGTCCCACTCGTAATTCCAACGTACCGCAATAGAAACTCACTGCTGCCTGCGTGGATTTTTATCGTTGTACGGGGCGTCGCAGGTCGACCCAGCCTAAAATGAATACCAGGATGTATGTCCTGGGGAAGTAAAGACGGCCGGCGTAATGCTGACCATATTACCCAACTAGTGCCGAATGGTCTGTAAAAATATGGGCGCTCTTCCCATATGCCCGATGCGCCTAAAAAGTGGGAAAAAAGATCTTTACTTTTACTTCTATCTACAATAATGTAAAGTTCAGTCCGGGCTTGCAGTCTCTGCCACATAAGAAAAGTTGATTTATTTGTTCTTAGGCTTGTTTTCTAGCCGACGGCTCCTCTTTAAAGTTTGCTGCTTTGGCCTCTTTCAAACTGCGGCAGTCAGTCTTTCACTCTTTCCCTCGTGGGTGGGGAAGGGAGGGGGGGGGGATTGCATTGCCTCGAGTGCTAGAGGTTCCGGGTTTAAATCCCCGGTTAGGGCTGGGATTTTGTCACTTGGACTTGGACCTACTAATACCCCCGGTCTTTGGGTCGTAGATCAGACGGCCAAGTGCATTGTTGCGCACGTAAAAAAATCAATTGCCAGTTGGAAATCGAAAAGAGTAGCCTAACAGCGCTGCCGGGGCACAAATTTGGAGTTAAAAATCTACCCAAAGTGTTTCAGGAACCTCGCCGGTGCCACAGAGCATGTGCACTGTGCTGAGCTTCTTCAGACTCAGACTTGAGTTAGAAGTAGAACGGAGCACTTATGGGTTAATACCTGTGTGCCATGATGTTGATCCGTTGTTCAAAACCTGAAAACCTCCCTGTCTTCCTCCAAAGGAATTGACCTGTAGCTGATCTCTCCCAAGAGTCTGTGCCAATTTTGTTATCTTTCAGGCCGCTTTCTCATATGTTCTTATAGCTTAGCTTCGGCCTTCGAGCAGGTATTATCATGTTAACTGTAAGCCATAAGGAGTTCCTTTAGAATGCGACCGTCCTCCATGCGTGAGACATGTCCCAGCGAACCCAGGTGTCTTTGCTTCAGTAGAAAGCACATTGTTGGCATTCCTGCTGTTTTGATTACACATTCATTGGGAATACAATCTCGCCAAGATATACCAAGAATGCATCTACTACCACTATCACGACCACCACTACTCCTACCACTTCCGCTCCTACTGCTACAACTACCACCATTATTACCCCCATTAGTATCACTACCCCCACCATGACATGGCCAGCACAACTGCTAGAATTGCTACTTCTACTACTCTTTTGCTGTTGCTTCTGCTGCTGCTACTACTACCGCCTCTACTTCTTCTTCGTCTCTGCAACTTTGTACTTCAACAAAATGTCGGGAGGAAGATGGGGAAAAGGGGGGAGGGGTTGGATGTAACATTCGTTGATGAACTCTTTCTAGAGCAATATTAAGACTAATGTGTTATTTCTGTAAGGCTGTTCCTAATGCAATCACTCCATATTTTACGAGGTCTTCCCTTGCTCTGTACCCGTTATAACGTTTTAGTATGGCTCGCTGTGGCAGATATTACCAGAGCATTCTTGTTACGTGTCCAAACCATTTCATTTGTTGTTCTTTGATGACATGTAAGAATGGCTTTATTCCTAGCATTCGTCTGATTTCATGATTTCGTATTCTGTCTTTCCTTGAAACTCCTGCAGCTCTAAGGCATTTCATCTCTGTTTTCATAATTTTACGTTCCTTGGAGGATGTAAGTGTCCACGTTTGGCACTGATAGCATAGTGTTGGCCACAAACTTGTTCTACCGCCACTACGACTACATGTAGTAATTCAACTAAATTAACAATAACCACAACATCATCAACTACTACTATTACTACCACGGCTACTACTACTACTGCTGCAATCATTTCTGCTATAGTCCGTTCTAGAAGTGTCATCTGTAAAAATCTGTAACTCAGTAATCATTAGTTGTTAATTGATGCAATTTAGCATGCAACCTGTTAATAATTATATCCTCATAAGAATGTTGGTTGGTGGACATATTGTTAACAACCTGTATAATGCTGACTATATAGTTTTGTTCGCTGAAAATAAAGCACAACTGTATTAAATTATGGACATAATTGTAACAGAAAGTCAAACAGTGTCTTTGTTTGAATAGCAAGCAGAGGTAATGGTAATTACAAACAACAGTGACTCTCCGAAATTCACCATCACAGTAAATGGGAAAAACCTCATGCAAGTTGGTAAGTTTCAGTGCTTGCGTACCCTGATAACATCAGCATGGAAGATGTGTAGAAATAGTGACGAGAATGTCTTGGACAGAGATGGAGTGATGAGAATGCCTTGGACAGAGAAAGAGTGATGAGAATGTCTTGGACATAGAAAGAGTGATGAGAATGCCTTGGACAGAGAAAGAGTGGTGAGAATGCCTTGGACAGAGAAAGAGTGATGAGAATGCCTTGGACAGAGAAAGAGTGGTGAGAATGCCTTGGACAGAGAAAGAGTGATGAGAATGCCTTGGACAGAGAAAGAGTAATGAGAATGCCTTGGACAGAAAAAGAGTGGTGAGAATGCCTTGGACAGAGAAATGATGATGAGAATACCTTGGACAGAAAAAGAATGGTGAGAATGCCTTGGACAGAGAAATGATGATGAGAATACCTTGGACAGAAAAAGAGTGGTGAGAATGCCTTGGACAGAGAAAGAGTAATGAGAATGCCTTGGACAGATAAAGAGTGGTGATAATGCCTTGGACAGAGAACGAGTGGTGATGATGTCTTGGACAGAGAACGAGTGGTGAGGATGTCTTGGACAGAGAACGAGTGGTGAGGATGTCTTGGACAGAGAACGAGTGGTGAGGATGTCTTGGACACAGAGAACGAGTGGTGAGGATGTCTTGGACAGAGAACGAGTGGTAAGGATGTCTTGGACAGAGAACGAGTGGTGAGGATGTCTTGGACAGAGAAAGAGTGGTGAGGATGCCTTGGACAGAGAACGAGTGGTGAGGATGTCTTGGACAGAGAAAGAGTGGTGAGGATGCCTTGGACAGAGAATGAGTGGTGAGGATGTCTTGGACAGAGAAAGAGTGGTGATGATGTCTTGGACAGAGAACGAGTGGTGAGGATGCCTTGGACAGAGAACGAGTGGTGATGATGTCTTGGACAGAGAAAGAGTGGTGATGATGTCTTGGACAGAGAAAGAGTGGTGATGATGTCTTGGACAGAGAAAGAGTGGTGATGATGTCTTGGACAGAAAACGAGTGGTGATGATGTCTTGGACAGAGAACGAGTGGTGAGGATGCCTTGGATAGAGAACGAGTGGTGATGATGTCTTGGACAGAGAACGAGTGTTGATGATGTCTTGGACAGAGAAAGAGTGGTGATGATGTCTTGGACAGAGAAAGAGTGGTGATGATGTCTTGGACAGAGAAAGAGTGGTGAGGATGTCTTGGACAGAGAAAGAGTGGTGAGGATGTCTTGGACAGAGAAAGAGTGGTGAGGATGTCTTGGACAGAGAACGAGTGGTGATGATGTCTTGGACAGAGAACGAGTGGTGAGGATGTCTTGGACAGAGAACGAGTGGTGATGATGTCTTGGACAGAGAACGAGTGGTGATAATGCCTTGGATAGAGAACGAGTGGTGAGGATGTCTTGGACAGAGAAAGAGTGGCGAGGATGCCTTGGACAGAGACTGACTCGAGTGGAGACCTGATTGCCTGCTTCAGCGAAAGACCATCTGCGTTCTTTAGTCTTGAGAGAGAAAAAACTGGAGTTCCTTGTGACGGTGAGAGAGTTGGAGCGGAAGAGGGGCAGAGAAAGGATGAGAGAAAGGATGCTGGGCAGTTTGACTTTATGGCATTGATGATCATCTGAATCAGAGATGAATGAAAGTACACGAGACAGAAGGTTGTGGATTACATGGCAGCCAATGCTACAAGGTGTGGACTTTAAGAAGAAGAAAAATAATTTTTTTTTTTAATGAACACAAACATCTAGTTTTCATTTTGGTTTATTTGCGGTATATTAAAAAAAAATCAGACACCGATTCAAATCAAACAATCAACATTCTTAGATTAATTGAGTAACTGAATATTCTCAAAACATCAAATTTCACTAGTCTCACAGGCATTTCACTTTAAGGTGGCATCTCCGGCTTTAGCCTTCCGTGAATTGGATGAACTTAGCGTTTCTTATGGGAATTGATTTCTGCGCTTACGTCAGTTACTGTTTATTTGATTTTTAAGGGTGCCACACGTTATTTTAGGGGTACACAGTCAAGGATCAAAGAAATTGTCCGCTTTAAGGGAAACAGTAACTATGCAATTGCAAACTGGAGATTAGTAAGGGCATGGAAAATGTAAAGCTACTTGCGAAAAGTCGTGTTTATCCGTATATTTGTGTGTTTCGGAGATATTTATTAAAGAGAGATGGCACAACTTCTGAAACGTACTATACCATACTAGTGATTCCGCTACTTGGACTGGCATTGTAAGAACAACATAATCTACTATTACAGTAAGCGTAGTCATTTCACCAACACTACAACAACTGCTGCTGTTACAACGACTTCAGTTTTTACAGCTGCTGATATACAACAACTGCTACAAGCACCGCTGCCACTACAACAACAAAATCAACCACCATCATTGCTGCTGATTCTGCTACTGCTACTACTAATACATGTAATGTCATCACTTCCTCGCTTACAACACCAAACATAATGAGAAAAACCACTATGAAAACAGCAATTACTATTACTGCTGTCACCAACGTCACTGGAAGTATTCATCGCTACCACCACCACTAATACGTTTTAAATTTTCTACTGCTTCAAGATCTATTCTCTACTGCTGCTGCTGCTAGTACTGCTGGTGCTGCTACTACTGCTGGTGCTGGTGCTGCTACTGCTGCTGCTGCTGCTACAACAACAACAACAACTACTATTACTACTACTACTACAACCACCAATACCACCACTAGTACTACTACTACTACTGCTGCTGCTACTGCTGCTGCTGGTACTACTACTGCTGCTGCTACAACAACAACAACAACTACTACTATTACTACTACTACTACAACCACCAATACAACCACTAGTACTACTACTTCTTCTGCTGCTGCTAGTACTAACTACGACTACTACTACTACTACTACTACTACTACTACTACTACTACTACTACTACTACTACTACTACTACTACTACTACTACTACTACTACCACCACCACCACTACTACTACTACTACTACTACCATCACCACCACCACCACCACTACCAATACAACTACAACTACAACAACAACAACTACTACTACTGCTACTACTACTACTACTACTACTACTACTACTACTACTACTACTACTACTACTACTACTACTACTACTACTACTACTACTATTACTACTACTACTACTACTACTACTACTAACTACTACTACTACTACTACTACTAACTACTACTACCACCATCATCACCACTACTACTACTACTTCTGCTGCTGCTGCTAGTACTAACTATTACTACTACCACCATCACCAGCTCCACTACTCCTTGCAATTACAACTACTGCTAATTCTATATCCATCAATGAAACGCACTGTGCCAGTTTGTTTCGTGCAGACTCGTCGCGTTGTCTAATTAAATGTGCTCCTGTTTTGCATGCGCCTGTCTCTACTGTTTAGTTTGTTTCGGAATCTTCCAGTTAAGTATTGATTTTAGTTCAGTCTTGAATTGTTTGTGAGCTTGTACATAATTATGTGTTGTTGACTTCATTCATATACCTATTATATAAAGGCATGCCTATTTACAGTATAAATGTTGAATATTTAATTAATGTTGAATTAGGAATCTACTTCAAAGCACTCGGGACACTCACATAAGCGCTCCGTCCACATCTCCGATAGTAAACGAAGAGTTCCAATTCCGAGGATACCAGTAACTGACTGTCTGTACATCAGAGAGTATAAATTACAGTATACATCTTAGTTGCATATCTTTTACGATACATCAGAAACCAGCTCAAACGTGAGTTAGCATCTGTGGTATCTTTAAGCAAGTTTCCCTTCAGCAGGTGCCATGGAGGTGGAAATTGAGTAGCTAATTCAGAACAATGCTCGCTCGGGTGATGTGATTATTTATACAGATGGTTCAATGTCAAGAGGCAGAGGAAGTGTATGAGGGTTCTTAGCAAAAGCTGATAGTCGACGTTTGGTGCAGGAGAGCCTAGCATATGATACCACAATATCCAGCTTAAGAATGGAGGTGGAGGCGGTCACTGCAGCCTTCCGCTGGCTAGAGAACACGACACACGCCCACACACACACTCACACACTCACACACATTGTGATTGTAAATGACTCAGAAAGAATGCTGTGGAAGGTGAGGACATGCATGTTCGTGCAGAGGGGCATGCTTCTCCTCAGAGGTCACGGGTGAAGAGCATTGTCTGGATATTTTCTTTGTGAAATGCCGGTGTGTTGGGAAATGAATTGGTGGACAGATTGGCTGGCGCTTCTTGTAAATCTTGATGCATCATAAGACAGACTAGTTAAGACCTTATGGGAAGCACGGGTACAATTCGAAACAGCAAATTGATGACCACTGTCTGGGGAGAGTGATGCAAGTAGGAGTATCGAGGGAATCTGGTCGAGACTCTGCGCTCAGAGGAAAGGCAAGACGGGCAAATAATCAGACTGCTACTACCACCCTTGGTGTTGACACTCTGCTTTGGCTGCCGGAGATGGGGACAGGGCGCTTGTGGGAATGCTCTGAGTGCTGTGATGTCGATTCTTGAATCAACCGCACTACTGCACAATTCACACTGACTTAATTGATTGTTCATTACATTGCGACAGTGCTGAATTCTTAAGTTTAATTTTTCTCGCCAACGAACGGAAACGTATAAGTACTTGGGTACAAACTTCAACTGCTCCAACATGCTGAGAGAAGAAATACAATCTAGAAATACAGTCTGGAAATAAAGCATACTATGCCCTTCAACATCTGCTAAAGTCAAAGTGTCTGTCTTGCAACATCAAGATCAAAATATATAAAACATTCATAAGACCTGACATGTTATATGGCTCTGAAACTTGGAGCACTGCTAAAAGAGATGAAACCCTATTACAGGTTTTCGAAAACAGAGTCTTACGACGAATCTTTGAACGCATCAAAGATGCAAACAGTTGTGAATGGAGAGTGAGAAGCAACAACGAAATTTATAATCTGTTTAAATCACCACCGATCACTGGCATCATGAGAGCTAATAGACTGAAATGGTTGCGGCATATTTAGGGATGTCAGATGACAGAGAAGTAACAATTGTATACACCAGGCAGATTAATGGTCGTAGACCACGAGGGAGACCAAGAAGACGATGGAGAGATAATATCCAGACAGACCTGCAAACATTTGATGTCACCAACTGGAAAGAGAAGGCCAGCCAGAGAGACGAATGGAGAAGGGTGATATCTGCAGCAAAGAACCTCAAGGGCTCGGAATGATGATGAAGAAGAAGAAAAAGAGTTTTTCTCGCATATTAAACCTGTTAAGTCTGAGCTGGTATTTCAGCTAATTCTGTAACATAGTCGTAATGTTTTTACTCATGAAGACTCGAACCTTTGGGCTGTAATGTTTGGCGGTTTTGCGACTGGACGTGTTACAGTAACACTGATCTGAGACTGAAAGAGGTCACGTATGCCAGTAAAATTGGGGAACCACTAAAGAAACGGAACGAAAGCTAAATGTATTTGAAAACAGTGCTTTTTGGAAATGATAAACACTAAATGGGATGCACACAAGAAAGGCGGGGAGGGTTGGTTTGGTTGGGGGGGGGGGGGGGGGGCGTTGGCTGGAATAACAGCAGTGTCTGAACAACCGGTTGTAAGAACAGTTAGTTATAGGACAAAGAAGACTGCCTAATTCATTAACATCAATGATTGGGTCGAGTCCTCGCCTATAGGGGAACCCCCCCCCCCCCCCCCCACCCCCCCCCCCACCCCCCCCCCCCCCCCCCCCCCCCCCCCCCCCATCGTCTGTACTAGAGGATCTAAAGTTCGTGTCGTTCGTCCACTCTTCCTGGATTTCGTTCTTGATGCATAACTTGAGTTTTGCATGCACATACGTTTTACTGATCTGGCTTATTTGCATGCAGATGTGCTGATTCCTTATCTCTTAGGCAAAATCACTGATTTTGAAAGCAGCACGCCTAATTTGTCGCCTTCTACGTCATGCTTGTTAAGGGGCAGTGAGTCTGTTCTATTCCTTCTTCTGCTTGTTGTTGTTGTTGTTCTTTTTCTTCTTCTTCTTCTTCTTCTTCTTCTTCTTCTTCTTCTTCTTCTTCTTCTTCTTCTTCTTCTTCTTCTTCTTCTTCTTCTTCCTTCTTCTTCTTCTTCTTTCTTCTCTTCTTCTTCTTCTTCTTCTTTCTTCTTCTTCTTCTTCTTCTTCTTCTTCTTCTTCTTCTTCTTCTTCTTCTTCTTCTTTCTTCTTCTTCTTCTTCTTTCTTCTTCTTTTTCTTCTTCTTTCTTCTTCTTCTTTCTTCTTCTTCTTTCTTCTTCTTCTTTCTTCTTTCTTTCTTCTTCTTCTTTCTTCTTCTTCTTCTTCTTCTTCTTCTTCTTCTTCTTTTTTCTTCTTCTTCCTTCTTCTTCTTCTTCTTCTTCTTCTTCTTCTTCTTCTTCTTCTTCCTTCTTCTTCTTCCTTCTTCTTCTTCCTTCTTCTTCTTCCTTCTTCTTCTTCCTTCTTCTTCTTCCTTCTTCTTCTTCCTTCTTCTTCTTCCTTCTTCTTCTTCTTCCTTCTTCTTCTTCTTCTTCTTCTTCTTCTTCTTCTTCTTCTTCTTCTTCTTCTTCTTCCTTCTTCTTCTTCCTTCTTCTTCTTCCTTCTTCTTCTTCCTTCTTCTTCTTCTTTCTTCTTCTTCCTTCTTCTTCTTCCTTCTTCTTCTTCCTTCCTTCTTCTTCTTCCTTCCTTCTTCTTCTTCTTCTTCTTCTTCTTCTTCTTCTTCTTCCTTCCTTCTTCTTCTTCCTTCCTTCTTCTTCCTTCTTCTTCTTCTCTTCCTTCTTCTTCTTCCTTCTTCTTCTTCCTTCTTCTTCTTCCTTCTTCTTCTTTCTTCTTCTTCTTCCTTCTTCTTCTTCCTTCTTCTTCTTCCTTCTTCTTCTTCCTTCTTCTTCTTCCTTCTTCTTCTTCCTTCTTCTTCTTCTTCTTCTTCTTCTTCTTCTTCTTCCTTCTTCTTCTTCCTTCTTCTTCTTCCTTCTTCTTCTTCTTCTTCCTTCTTCTTCTTCCTTTCTTCTTCCTTCTTCTTCTTCCGTCTTCTTCTTCCGTCTTCTTCTTCCGTCTTCTTCTTCCGTCTTCTTCTTCCGTCTTCTTCTTCCGTCTTCTTCTTCCGTCTTCTTCTTCCGTCTTCTTCTTCCGTCTTCTTCTTCCGTCTTCTTCTTCCGTCTTCTTCTTCCTTCTTCTTCTTCCTTCTTCTTCTTCCTTCTTCTTCTTCTTCTTCTTCTTCTTCTTCCTTCTTCTTCTTCCTTCTTCTTCTTCCTTCTTCTTCTTCCTTCTTCTTCTTCCTTTCTTCTTTCTTCCTTCTTCTTCTTCCTTCTTCTTCTTCCTTCTTCTTCTTCTTCCTTCTTCTTCTTCTTCTTCTTCTTCCTTCTTCTTCTTCCTTCTTCTTCTTCTTCCTTCTTCTTCTTCCTTCTTCTTCTTCCTTCTTCTTCTTCCTTCTTCTTCTTCCTTCTTCTTCTTCCTTCTTCTTCTTCTTCTTCTTTCTTCCTTCTTCTTCTTCCTTCTTCTTCTTCCTTCTTCTTCTTTCTTCTTCTTCTTCTTCTTCTTCTTCTTCTTCTTCTTCTTCTTCCTTCTTCTTCTTCCTTCTCCTTCTTCTTCTTCCTTCTTCTTCTTCCTTCTTCTTCTTCTTCCTTCTTCTTCTTCCTTCCTTCTTCTTCTTCCTTCTTCTTCTTCCTTCTTCTTCTTCTTCTTCTTCTTCCCTTCTTCTTCTTCTTTCTTCCTTCTTCTTCTTCCTTCTTCTTCTTCCTTCTTCTTCTTCCTTCTTCTTCTTCTTCCTTCTTCTTCTTCCTTCTTCTTCTTCCTTCTTCTTCTTCTTCCTTCTTCTTCTTCCTTCTTCTTCTTCCTTCTTCTTCTTTCTTCTTCTTTCTTCTTCTTCTTCTTCTTCTTCCTTCTTTCTTCTTCTTTCTTCTTTCTTCCTTCTTCTTCTTTTCTTCTTCTTCCTTCTTCTTCTTCCTTCTTCTTCTTCCTTCTTCTTCTTCCTTCTTCTTCTTCCTTCTTCTTCTTCCTTCTTCTTCTTCCTTCTTCCTTCTTCTTCTTCCTTCTTCTTCTTCCTTCCTCTTCTTCCTTCTTCTTCTTCCTTCGTCGTCGTCGTCGTCATCGTCGTCGTCGTCTTCGTCGTCGTCGTCGTCGTCGTCTTCGTCGTCGTCGTCTTCGTCGTCGTCTTCGTCGTCGTCTTCGTCGTCGTCTTCGTCGTCGTCTTCGTCGTCGTCTTCGTCGTCGTCTTCGTCGTCGTCTTCGTCGTCGTCTTCGTCGTCGTCTTCGTCGTCGTCTTCGTCGTCGTCTTTGTCTTCTTCTTCTTCTTCTTCTTCTTCTTCTTCTTCTTCTTCTTCTTCTTCTTCTTCTTCTTCTTCTTCTTCTTCTTCTTCTTCTTCTTCTTCTTCTTCTTCTTCTTCTTCTTCTTCTTCTTCTTCTTCTTCTTCTTCTTCTCAGCATTAACCCGATGTAAACTCCATGGCTTTTCATCAATTTCTAGACTTTTTTTTTCTAAAACTAGAGCGTTTGCGCCCAGAAAGGAGCCCATAAATGCACACGGGAAAACCAACTAACAAATGTCCTGTTACATATATGCGACGATCACTAGCCATTACATATTAGACAACTGTTCTGAAACACAGCCTATTTGGCCAGCTCTAGGGGCAAAATGACGTCATAGACAGGCGAAACTGCAGATCGATGAGCTAGATATCCAACCCTCTACTACCCAAGAGCACCACCCTCCCCACCCCCAGCGTTCGGTTTTCCATAATTATTTTATGTATGGGCTCTCGTGATGCAGCAGATGTCTCCTGTGGCAGACCTTGATTCTCTAGATACACGACTGTTATGTTTAGTAGCAGACACGGTCTCTGTTGATACACGAGTGTTATGTTTAGTAGCAGACATTGTCTCTGTGGATACACGACTGTTATGTTTAGTAGCAGACATTGACTCTCTGGATACACGAACTGTTATGTTTAGTAGCAGACATTGTCTCTGTGGATACACGACTGTTATGTTTAGTAGCAGACATTGTCTCTGTGGATACACGATTGTTTTGTTTAGTAGCAGACATTGTCTCTGCGGATTCACGACTGTTATTTTAGTAGCAGACATTGTCTCTATGGATACACGACTATTTTTTTAGTAGCAGACATTGTCTCTGTAGATACACGATTGTTTTGTTTAGTAGCAGACATTGTCTCTGTGGATACACGACTGTTATTTTAGTAGCAGACATTGTCTCTGTGGATACTAGACTGTTATTTTTAGTAGCAGACATTGTCTATGTGGATACACGATTGTTAAGCTTAGTAGCAAACATTTTCTCTGTTTATACACGACTGTTATGTTTAGTAGCAGACATTGTCTCTGTAGATACGCGACTTTTATGTTTAGCAGCAGACATTGTCTCCGTGGATACACGACTGTTATGTCTAGTAGCAGACATTGTCTCTGTTGATGCACGACTGTTATGTTTAGGAGCAGACATCGACTGTTATCTTTAGTAGAAGACATCAACTGTTATGTTTAGTAGCAGACATCAACTTTTTTGTTTAGTAGCAGACATCGACTGTTATGTTTAGGAGCAGACATCGACGGTTATGTTTAGTAGCAGACATCGACTGTTATGTTTAGGAGCAGACATCGACGGTTATGTTTAGTAGCAGACATCGACTGTTATGTTTAGTAGCAGACATCGACTGTTACGTTTTTAGCAGACATCAACTTTTTTGTTTAGTAGCAGACATCGACTGTTATGTTTAGGAGCAGACATCGACGGTTATGTTTAGTAGCAGACATCGACGGTTATGTTTAGTAGCAGACATCGACGGTTATGTTTAGTAGCAGACATCGACGGTTATGTTTAGTAGCAGACATCGACGGTTATGTTTAAGAGCAGACATCGATGATTATGTTTAGGAGCAGACATCGACGGTTATGTTTAGGAGCAGACATCGACTGTTATGTTTAGTAGCAGACATCGACTGTTGTGTTTATTGACAGACATCGACTGTTATGTTTAGTAGCAGACATCGACTGTTATGTGTAGTAGCAGACGTCGTATCTCTTGATATATGGCTATTTTCTTCAGAGGCGCACATTTTCTTTCTGGATACATGGCTGTTATGTTCAATAGCAGACATTGTCTCTGGGGATTTATGAATATGTTTAGTATTAGACATTTTCTTTCTGGATGCGTGGATGTTATGTTCAATAGCAGACATTGTCACTGCGGATACATGAATAATATTCTAGCTGCGAGCATATTTTTTTCTGGATACACGACTGTTATGTTTAGTAGCAGATACTGTCTCTGTGGATACAAGCAGACTGCCTTAGATCCAGAAAACAATTCCTTTTGGTACTTCCAAATGCTCCCGTACAAGATGTAAAACATGTCCATTTGTGATCCAAACCCCTGCGGTCTGCTTCCCTCAAGGGGTTATTTTACATCAGATAAGAATTCACTTGCTTATCGCGTAACTTAATTTATACCATCATCTGCAAAAGATGTAAGAAGGTATATTTTCGGGAAACCGGTAGGAAATAAGCAGATCGCTTTCGTGAACATCTTGCTGACATTCGTAATAAGGCTCTAAAACCTGTCTCCCTCCATTTTAACAGTTCTGACCACCAAGGCGAAAACGATTTTTCAATTACTGCTAAGAAATCCTGCTCTGGTGATCAAACCAGCCGCCTTTCATTATAAAATATTTTCATCCATAGTTTTGGCGTTCTTAGTCTTAGAGGGATCCATATTCAACTAACTTTTAAAATTTAATTTATTTACTTGTTCATATAATTAACTTATTCATATTTCTTTCCATTATTTTACATAGCCTTCTTATTCATTTCGTTTCGTATTATAGCCTGCATATTCATACTTTTTCCCCCTCATTACGTACTTCTTCGTTTCATGTTGTCCTGTTGTCTTGCCTGTTGTGTTTTCTAGTCATAGTTTGTGCTGTATTCAGTACTTCACTGATAAAGACTTTGGTCGAAACGTTCATTTGTGTTTGTCTGCGTCTTTCCCATTCCCTCCGTTGAGCGTTCTAGTCATATTTTGTGTTTTATTTAGCATTTATTTACTGAAATAAACAACAGAGCGATTGAGGAAACGAGTACTTTCAAAAGAAACCCTAAGGCGAAGGTTGACGAGAGATGCCAAAACTGCTGGCGAGGATTCCATCCATGATATCATTGTGCATGATATAACGGAATGGAGGAATAGACTACGAGCCTTATGTGACCTATAATGGCACAAGGAAGCAATGATTGAATGAATGTAACCCTACAATAAGATAACCCGAAACTTTTCGCACTGTGAAAATGGCTGGAAATGAAGTCCGGTCTATTTATTGATTGTTAGTTCGGGTGAAGTGACGGAGGGCGTTTGCAATGGTATGTTTTGTTTAAACAGCGGGAGACGAGTTGGAATGCGAACACTACACACTTTACGTTCAACGAAACGACACTGTTGTGTAAGAGTCGCCTGCTTACATGCCTGGAGCGAAAACTATCATCAAGTGCCCTGTCGGTAAGCGTAGTCGGTAATGCTCGCCATCTCGCACGATCACAAGAATCACGGATCATGTCAGTGTTATTTATTGTCTACCTTGCTCCAAAGTAGTAAAATCATGATTATTTTTGGCATCCCAAAGAAGGTAGTTTGTCATTGCTTGGAGATAGCAATGATAACATATTTGAATTATCAATATTCAAGGAAATGATTGACTGTCGTTAGATACAGGGGGAATAGCTGGGGATAAAAGAATATGTGTACATGTTTACCCCACTGCATCCGATTTATACATCATGCATATTGTAAAATCTCTACTTCACCGAAAGCATCAAATGCATATAAATATCTTCATCACACACCATCTTAAATATCGGCGTCACACACTGTTTCAAATATTTGCGTTACACACTGTCTCAGATATTTGCGTCACACAGTGTCTAAAATAGCTACGTTACACACTGTCTTAGATGTCTGCGTCACACACTGTCTCAAATATCTGCGTCACACACTGTCTCGAATAGTTATATCACACACTGCCTCAAATATCTTCCTCACACACCATCTCAAATATCTACGTCACACACTGTTTCATATATCTTTGTCACACTGTCTCTAACTTGTTGGTTATACACTGTATAAAATATCTACGTCACACAGTCTAACAATTCTTCAGGTCACATTGTATCGTACGTATAGTTAAATGGGTATCTTAGTCTTCCTTTTATTCTGGTTTACAGAACGCATCAGATTTCAGCAAAACCCTCAGGTAGTCACCTTTTGAGGTATGCTTGTCAAGAGGCAGTGAATCTACCCCCGCCCCCGCCCCCCCCCCGCCCCACGAAAAAGGACCTTGGACCCTCACACCCCCCCCTCCTTCCCCCAACCCCTTGTGACTCGGCGCGAAATCCCCACTAAAAGGGTTATGGTCAAATATAGGAAAATCGTTTTAATTGCACTTAGTTTCACTACATATTGCGCGGTCTCTTTCCTCAGAATGGTTATCCGCCCGTCTGGAGCGTACACAATGCACGGACGCAGTAGCTCCAGCGACGATCTTATGAGATGACCGTTAGAAATTGCGCTTCTGAACTAAACGACACCGTTACGGAAAGAACTACGACCTTAAGCGCTGATAGGTGAACGGCTTGATCCCCTTCGCCACGGTGACCTTCAAAAGCTCTCTCGTCCACTGATTCAAGGCTTGAACAACGGATCAACATCATGGCACACGGGTAGTAACCCATAAGTGCTCTGTGTTTTTCTTCTAAATAAAGTCTTGAGTCCCAAGAAGCTCCGCACAATGAACAGGCTCTGTAGCACCGGCGAGGATCCTGAAATACTTTGGATAGATTTTAAACTCCAAATTGTTGCCTGGGCAGCGCCGTTAGGCTGCTCTTTTCGATTTCCAACTGCCAAGGGATTTTTTTTTCACGTGTGCAACAATATACACGAGCGTCCGACCTCACTAGCCAGAGACCAGGAGAAATTACTTGAAGTCCAGGTTAACGTTAAAAAAAAAAAAAATTCCCTGCCCTTACCGGAAACTGAACCCCGAACCTCTAGCACTCGAAGCAGACACCATGCCTCGAGACCACGCAGCCCCCCACCCCCCTCCTCACCCCACTTATTCAAATTCTTGTGAAAGACCACCATGAAATCCCCTAACGTCTTTAAAACAAAAGAGTCCTGACTGCTTATATTGACCACTTTGTTTAGCCCTGGGGAGCTAGGGGGGAAGGGGGAAATAGGACACGGAAGCCTTGCATTGAAGATCAGTCTTTTAGAAGTGAACATAATCCGGTCAGAGATGACCACCACTTACTTGACCGGCATCAATAGGTCATCTTTCTTTTTTCGCCTCAGGACAGGGCGGGTAAAACCAACTTAAATACGCATGTGCACAGGCTTCCTAGTCGGTAGACAGGCCAGAAAACGTTTCTTGAGGCCTCAGAGATGTGGTTTTACAGAAGAATGCTTAGAATACAGTGGACAGCCAAAATGAGCCACCAAGAGGTTTTGAAAGAGGCGGGAGCCCGAAGACAACTTATCACAGACATCAGAAGGAGACAGTCATCATTCTGCCATGTTATGAGAAGAGGGAAAATAAAACATGTTGTGACTACTGGAGAGATCTGTGGAAGGAGGGAAATAGGAAGACATCGAGAGAAGATGCTTGACAGTCTTGTTGCATGGCATGGAGGTGTGTCGGCACACGAACTGATACATGCTGCAGGAGATCGTAGATTGTTGAGAGGCATGATCACAAACGCCATTCGGCAAGGCACCTGATGATGATGATGACAGGCTTCCTAGTTGGTGTCTGTGGCTAAGGCGTTGCAAACGCGTTTCGTAATACCAGGGTGCTGGGTTCGATCCCAGCTGCAGGCCCCGCGTTGGTTTGACAGTGGTATTGAGAAGCTGACCGCCCAGTAAGCAGTGCCTAGAAAAATTACAATATCCAACAATTATGCTGGGATTATTTCTGCAACGGCCTGTAAAGGTTACGCAACTAACTTAACAGGCTTCGTCTTAGCTGTTATGTCGCATTCGACCGCACACATCCAGGTCCAAACGTAAACTGACTTCCAATCCTCTCTGGGTTCACACCTTCCGTTCAAGTCTCACGCTTTTCTCGTATCCCTTTTCACTCACCACGGGATACTCGAGACATGCTTTCCACACTTTCGTGTTGTTTCACTGGTCCTCTGACCTTACCCCCCCCCCCCCCCCCAGTCGGGAACTCTCTGGGATTTCCCCGGGAATTCACACCATTACACACTGCCCATTTTGTTGTTGTAAATTTCCCGAAACCATGAGTTGCTAACCCTTAGGCTCGGTACTATGGATATCGCAAACCTTCAGTCTCGATTCCATGATAGTTACGGTAAATCTGAGAGACATGTGGCTTTTCTGCCTATCCCCTGGCGTGAACCCGGACCACAAGGAGTTCGTCACCCGATCGCCGCGCAGAGGGTTTTAACCAGCTGCGCTAGCAACCCGGGCTCCACTGTGCCCATAAGCTCTATTTGTGTGAAAACTGCCGAACATGTCCCGCACAGAGAGTCATTTATACAACGTGCCTGCTTCTATATGTATTCACACTAACCCAGTAATCTCCTTGCGAAATGCAATTTTTCGTTATTTGAAGCCCTACTCTGGCTATTGCCAGGGGCCGAAATATAGCCCGACCGTAAATATGGTCTAACAGCTGAGCGCGGTTTCTGGGACCTCTCCACGGTGACCCTCTACACATGATGGCACTTTGTGTCATCGGGTGTTTATCGCTTGTGTGATGTCCTAGTGGGATGGCTGCTTCTGGATAGGTCAGTGAAGTTATTTTTGAGTATCCGTGTAGTTCTGTTTGATTTATTAAATGCCATAATAAAGGCTCTGTATAAGCAACGCTAACTTGCCGTTTGTGTTCGTCATATCGTGAAGCTCACTGATCTACTTTTCGTTCGGTTTTATCTCTTCCTGTGTCCTTTGTACAGCCTGTTATAACGGAAAACTGACCCAATGAGCCAACACCATATTTAAAGTTGTATTGAACCAAAGGAAACTCAAAATATATGTTTTGACTACAAGGATTCGTCTATCGGTATACCTAATCAAGGAAGAAGAAGAAGAAGAAGAAGAAGAAGAAGAAGAAGAAGAAGAAGAAGAAGAAGAAGAAGAAGAAGAAGAAGAAGAAGAAGAAGAAGAAGAAGAAGAAGGAGGAAAAGGAGAAAAGGAGAAGGCGAAGGAGGAGGAGATGGAGGGGGATAAGGGGAAGGAGAAAGAGAAGGAGGAGGAGGCGGAGAGGGAGGAGGGAGGAGCAGAAGGATCCAATAGCTTGGGGGAGTTGCACAAACTGTGCAGTTTAAGTCTTCAATCCACCCCCACCCCTGCCGCCCAACTGAGGATTCAAACTCAGGTTTCCCGCACGAGAGCCAGGCATACTATTCGCTGAACCACTATTCCACCGCCCTCCCCCCATACTCCCCCTTCAACCCCGCGACACACAATCGACGTCCCACTTCACACATGCAAAAAAAAAAAAAAAACCTAGCGTCACTCGTTCTATCCAATCCTAACGTCACAAACTCCATCGAACCTTTACGCCAAGCACAACATAAATTGTCTGCCTCACACTCGATAGCACAAAACACTCGTCAAATTCCGCTCTTAGTCCCACGTCACAGCCTCGTCACTGGGACAGCGTCACACCACAGTCATCCAAGTCACCCCCAGCACAGTGTCCATCAATGTGGAAAATTAACAGCCACGGTAATGCGCCCTTCTCTGTCCCTAGCTTAACAAATTCTCTTGTGAATCTACATCCAAGAAACAGCATTTATGTCGAAAATATGGGGCGGAGATAAGAGAGCTAATTCTTACAAGAGGAGGAGAGGCAGTGTTTTCGGTCGATATTCCCAAATATTTTTTATGGGAGGCCAGAATTCGTTACCGTGACATTTATAAGACTTCTGCAGCCCCCCCACCCCACGTCTAGATCAGAACAGAGCCCAAACAAGCTGATGTGTGTGTGTGTGTGTGTGTGTGTGTGTGTGTGTGTGTGTGTGTGCAGAAATATGATTTCTCTTTTCCACGTTTCTACATCGGTTATCATCTAAATCCTGTGTTTTATCTTCTTATTGTCCCTGTATGGGGTCCGGGGCCCTATTATAGGGAACACAAGAATAGACCCTCTGCCTATGCAAAAGCATGTCGTAAGAGAAGACTAATAAGCAGCTTCCTTCGAAGTCAGAGTGCATCTGCCTTGTAGGCTAGGAACCAACAGTCTGCATACACATTAGTCAGATCTGTCAAATGGATGCACAGGCAAAACTCAAGTTCTGGAACAGGGCTGCAGTCCAAAAGTGGACGAACAACCATAACTTTCCGCCAGAGTTTACAGCAGGTGAACTAGAAGAAGAAGAAGATTTACTTATTGTCTAAAGGGCCCTTTCCCACGGAGTATAAAATTTCGCCCCAATGTGGGACGCGATGTTTCCTTGTTTTAAATCCCCACCCATGGCTGTAGTGCGGTGCCTAATGTAAAGTAACGATTGAACGGGGTTTCTGGGACTTGTGCCTAGGTGATCCTCATCCGAATGGTGTCACTTTGTGTCACCAGGTGTTGGTGGCTCGTTGTACGGTACTGGTGGCGTTGAACGACATATACACGCGCGCACACACAGACACACACGCACACACACACAGACACATACACGGACACACGGACACACAGACACACACGCACACCCACACACACAGACACATACACGGACACACAGACACACACACAGACACACACACACATACACGGACACACAGACACATATAGAGACACACACACCCACTTTTCTCGTGTCTTCAGGCGTCTTCAGCATTTAGTGCCAGACATATATTGTAAGGAGCAATCGTAACTAGGTGGGCCATGTCGTCAGCATCACGCCGGTCGCCTTAACTTTCCTGGACTTTACCTGGTTCCTATTTAAGACCTCAGACAACCTAGGAGCCATGGTCCCATTAGGCAGGTTTATGCATTTTGTTTGTGTGGTAATGCTTTTATTTGTCCAGAAAATATTTTTTTTTCTAGGGTTGAAACTGTGTGTGTGTGTGTGTGTGTGTGTGTGTGTGTGTGTGTATGTGCGTGCGCTCGCGCAGTGCATGTGGCTCTAAAATGTTATCATCCTTTCTTAGCGGGCGCCGCTGCCGACGACGACGGAAAACCTCAATCCTGTCTATCTACGCTGACCAGGCTTCCTGGCTGGATACTTTTTTTTTTTTTAAAATAGGGCGTCTCAAAAGTTGTGCCTCACATTTTAACAAATATCTTGACGCCCGGCTCTCTAGCGTAGTTCGCTAAACCGGATTGCGCGATGAGCGGGTGACGAACTCCTTGTGGTCCGGGTTTACTCCCGGAGGTAGGCAGAAAAGTCACATTTCTCCCAGATTGTCTTACAATGGAATCAAGGTAGAAAGGTTGCGATATCCATAATACCGAGCCTAAGGGTTAACAAGTCATGGCTTCTGGATACTAAAACAAACAAACAACAACAACAACAGATATCTTGACAAGTCATGTACGGATCAATAGCAAATTGTGCACGTGACCTTAGATTTCCCATGTCCTTTTGTTTTTATAATTTACAATTGCACAGGTGCTACTGTTATATTAAAGCTGCTAATGTTTTGATCTTTGCTTGACTAATGATTTTTGTACCCCTAAAAATTGTTTCTACAATATTTGACACACGCGCGGAGATTGTGTGGGTTTTAGTTCACATGTGCAGCAATGCGTGGCGATTATTTTGATAGCTTTACCCTGTAAAAGTCAAAAGTAACGACCCTTTTCACGCCTTCGTGTGCATCGGGCACATCGTTAGAGCATCCAATAGTTTTGTACAGACCAGTTGGCCACTAGGTAGGAAATGGGGTCATAATTACGCCGGCCGTCTTTAATTTTCCAGAACCACCATCCTGATACCCATTTAAAGGCTTGTTCGACCTGCTACGTCCCATACCATGATAAAAATCCACGCAGCCAGCAGTGGGTTTTGATCGCGGTTCGTTGGAATTACGAGTCGGACTCGCAACGCCTAAGCCACCCGTTTTTGATTAGTTGCGTATCCTTAACAGGACGTTGCAGAACCAACACCAACAGCCCCTGGCTATTGTGTGGTTTTTCTAGGCAAATTTACGTCTAATAGTTTTCCATTGCTCAGCTTTCTTGATACCACTGTTGAAACCAACGCAAGGCGCATGGTCTGCAGCTGGGATGGAACCCGGCATCCCGGCATTACGAAGCGTTCGCATCGACTAAACCACAGAGCCGACAAGCCACCCGTATAGAGTGAAATTTTTTTTTATTTCTGTAACTCAAGGGAGACTAAAGCTGGAGAAAAACCACCTTAGAGTGACACGCTAACTAAGAGTAACACACCTTTGAAATGTGCGCAATTTGTTGTTTTTAAAAGTTCCAGTTGCCCAGTTTACTGTTAGCCTGCTGACTATTTGCCTGTACTTAGTGTCTGTATTTTTTTTTTCGTTTACCGTAAATAAAAAAAAAAGTTAGTTGCGTATCCTTTACAGGTCGTTGCAGGACCAACCTCAGCATTTTTTTGGGGCTGTTGTGGTTTTCCTAAGCATTTTTACGTCCAGTAGTTTGCCATTACTTTCTGGACGGTCCGCTTCTCGATACCATTGTTAAAACCAGCGCAAAACCTGCTGCTGGGATCGAACTCGGCACCGCGGCATTACAAAGCGGGGGTGGGGGCCTAAGCCACAGATGCCGACGCAGAAATATTATATATATAATAAACCACCATTGATCAGCACTCATAGAAATAGAAGGACACACTAGATAACATAAAAATCGGAAGCGGTTGTTACCATGCCAGAAATCGATCTTGTCACACCCACAAGGCGCCTAGCTGTAGAAACAAATGTACTAAGAACATGACCAACTAGGCACCCCAGAAAGGTATCTTTATTGGTCTTGTGTATCGTGCAGCTGGAAATCCACAACCATGAAATACGGACAGAATGCATCTCAAACAATTGAAATGGCACCACAGGTTACGTTTATATTGTCCGTTTAAAAAGAAAAAGGAAACTTGCTTTCTGATCAGCTCTCCCGAATCATTTACTTTCCTGCCCAAAGTAGCTTGAATATCCTGTCCCCATCTTCATGGTAGTCGGCCTATGCCCCTCTTTCCCGATGATTATTATTGTCATTTTTAATATTACTATGCTGCCAAACTACGGTTAGGTTCATTGTGCCCCCCCCCCTTCCCCCCTCAAGATCACTGCCTCTTTGTCTACAAAACATTTACGGCGTCGGGGAGCGGTTGCTGAGGCCGCGGTCCAAAAGTGTTCATCGGCGACCTGGCCGACGATTGGCTCGCCATCTAGTCCCAATTATAACCGAAAGCTCCCCATTCGGGGATGCTGCTTAAACGTGACGATTTTATTTTCTCCAGCAAAGCACCAAAGCACCGGGTGTGTCAAATGGTTGAAGAACTGCAACGGATTTGATGTTTTGACAAAAAAGCTCGCCCCCTTCACCCCCATCCCCGCCCCCCTCCTTCCACCCCCGCAAAAAAAAAAAAAATAAAGAATTACGGCTGTTGTACCAATGTGTTTGAACGGTAATAGATGTAGATTTGTGTTAGTTCGACTTTATCTAAACTGTGTCTATTCTATCAACTAGTTATAAAACATAGCATTGTAACAAACATGTGCATTGCACACTCAGTGTCTGGACTACAATTACTAAAGGGAGCAATCAACGTAATAATGTGCAGTTTTATGCCAACGACAACTGTAGTGGCATTATAACAGTATACTGGTATTTCAACAATGGTATCTGATGTGACTTAAGTCTGATCACGTATCAGCTCTATCTACTAACCAACACGGTGATGATGTATGCGAGCATAGCCACTTCAGCATTGTAAATCTGACTACGTATCAACTCTATCAACTCAACCAGCGAGGTGATGATGTATGCGAGTATAGCCACTTCAGCATTTCGAGTCTGATCACGTATCAACTCTATCTACTCAACCAACAAGATGATGATGTATGCGACTAAAGCCACTTCAGCATTGTAAATCTGGCCACGTATCAACTCTATCTACTCAACCAGCAAGATGATGGTATATGCCAGTATGGCCACTTCAGCACTGACAACTTGTGGAAACGGTGGAAACAGCAGCCCAAACGGAACCCTCTGTGATATCCGCCAAGCATCGCTTCCTGGGTTAGGATTATCTCACGTGCGGAGAAAGCCCAACAGGGCAGCCACCCACGACAGAAGGCGATCCTACTCTATGCTTGATCTTTCAGATAACGAGTGGTGCAGTTCACATGAGCATCAGGTAAGTGAACTTTCTTTATGTCGTTTGTCGAGTTTCCAACATCACTGTCGACCAATGACGAGGCATGAACATTTTGCATGTGTAAGCGGTTTGGGCATATTTAAGCGTCAGCAGATAACGAATATATTGGATTTTCCTTCTCGTCGCTTCGCCGTTGAGAGTACCTGCGCGCAGCTTTCATCGTAATATTAGTAACTGGTAGCGCTCACACATGGCACTTCCTGCATGGGCGTCGAAACCATGCAGCGAGCGCCCCCAACCCCCACCCACTTCCACGCTTTGTTAAAAGACTTAAACCTACTGACATATCTTTTATAGTCAGCAGTAATAATAAATTGTGAAATACTGGCTTTTCTTTGGCAGTGGCAAGTGTAAGCAGCCCCCCCCCCCACGCCCCTACGCCCTCTCCACCACCCCCTTAACGGCGTGTACTTGTCAGTGAAAATCAACATCAACAAGTTTGTTTTAGTCCCACTTAAAGACTAGTGAGAAACATGTCCATCACGGCAAAACCTCGAATCTTGCATACGCAAAGTAAACAAATGCATACGGCAGCTGTCAGATATGCTAACAAGAACGGTTCTACACCAGAATTGCTCTCAACTTAGTAGATAGCTAACGAAACCTTTCTTGTTACTTGTATTTTTACCAAAAGGCATTACGACAGTGCAAGAGCTTGGATAGGGTAACCGTCTTTGCGAGAGAGCCGCGTTAGCGCAGTCGATATGAGGCTCGCTTTCAAATCCAGCTGCGACTCGCTGCAGCCCACGGTCGGTGTTCGAAACCGGGCGGCTCACGGGGTTCACCCAGCCTCTAGGGAAATCGGTACCAGAGTGATACATTGGGGTAAATGGAGGAACGTCGCTGTACCTACAGAGCTACGTGCGAACGGCGACACAGGCGGACAATTTTTATCAGCTGTCCGTACTGGTGGCTGATCACTTATGGTTTATAACCGTGTGCAATGACGCTGGTTCACATCTCCCGACTTTACCTTTTATCTTTGCGAGTTACCTAAAAAGTTTTCAAAGTTTTATAAACGAAAGTAATTAGAATACTGTAAATGAGACACATAGAACGTTTACAATAATTTGTTTGCATGTTTGCTGACGTTAAACAAAATTTAACTTACTAATTTTATAGGTAACACATAATAGTTTAGTGTCTGGTGTCAGTCCTTTACAGGACGTTACATAACCAAATAGAATTTGTGGCTGTTGATGATTTTACATGGCTGTGTTACGTTCTGTAGTTTGCCATTGCCTCTGAACTTTCAGCGCTACATGCCAGTTTCGGAGTTAACGCAAAACTATCTACTGTTGAATATATTGTCTGTCTTTCTTATAACTGTTGATAGTAGCTGTTGCCCAGTCGACTGTCTCATTTCTTCACTTCTCTTGAATTCGTCCCATTTTATGTTTATAATGAGTACGAACATCACATTCATCATCATCATCATCATCACAAACCACATCTGCCATTAAGCGACGTAGGGAGGAATAATTTGCGATCTACTACACGCTGGCTGCCTCTGGCTATTGTCATGCCATGCAGGCGTAGTGTGTTTTAATGTTGTCGATCCATTTTTCGCGACCGTCCTCTTCATCTTGTAGCTTATATTGTGCGATGTAGTGCTTGTGGTGGTATTTGATCTTGCTACATTCTAACGAGATGACCAAACCACTTGATCTTCTGTTTCTTGATGAATCTAGTACAAGATGTTGTTCCCGCAATCTGACTGATAGTGTCTTTATCCAGACAATTGTTGTTTAGCCTTTATTATTCCCAAACAAGTTTTGCACAGTCACATCATATTGGCCGCCTTTATTTCTCAGGACATTACCTGATGATACCCATTTAGGCTGGGTCGACCTGGGAGCCAAGGTGAATTTAAAAACAAATAAATCCACCCAAATATGGATTTTAACACGAGAACTCAGGAACAATATGAGAGCATGAAACCTCTCGACACTCTAAAACAGCAAAACAGAACCTATTCCGGCCGCCACTTGTAAACCCTCCACAAAGATAAGAGGTCCTTGTAAAACAGTTTCCAACAAAAGAGACTGCCTATTCCTGCTCACTGAAACTCCCTTGGAAGAGTCCGGGGCGTGCTGATCGAACACGCAGACACACTGGCAGTCGCACTGAGCTTTCTCAGTAATTATACATGTTCCCTGGCGCCCAAACGTCATTGCTCCCACGTGACATGAGAAATACGTCATTGGACGAGGGCTACTCACACTGGCGGTAAGAGAGATTGAAGAGGTCAATTTTCAGTGAAAATAGAGGGGTATCATCTAGTGTGTGTGTGTGTGTGTGTGTGTGAGATAGAGGGAGGGAAGGAGAGAGAGGGAGAGAGGGAGAGAGATTGACAGAGAGAGATAGAGATAGGGAGAGAGAGAGGGAGAGAGAGAGGGAGAGAGAGAGGTGGAGAGGGAGAGAGAGACAGAGAGAGGGAGGGAGAGAGAGACAGAGAGAAAGATAGAGGGAGAGAGAGAGGGAGAGATAGAGAGAGGGGGAGAGAGAGAGGATGTGTTTAAATAGCAGAATGAGGAAGTAAAGTTAGAGTGGTAACATTTAGAGTGCAACAGTTAGAGTGGAACAGTTAGAGTGTTTGGGAGAGAGCGGATGCACGTGAGAGCTAACCAAGGAACTTTTTCCCCAAAGGGTTACAAACTAGACACGCAGGTCCTTCTTAAAAAGAACCCCTCCGAGCATTCATCTTTCCTAAGGTAGTGACATTTTATATATCAAACATATTATGTTCATATTTCAAAATTCAATCTTTACATGTAAATTAAAAATGTTAAGGCATGGATAATAGAGGCATACCACACAAATATACATAAAATAAATACTCCCACATCACAGACACATACAAGCACACACACACACACACAAGCACTCACACACACACACACACACATATATATCACCCTAACATAACAAGAGGTCCACACAAAACAAAACACATACACAGACGAAATTTAAAAAAAAACACACACGCACACACATAGTCACAGCATGTACACAAGACACGTATTCACAGACAACACACACCGATACAACATAAACAGGCATACGCACTCTCACAGACACAACACATACACAGAAACACAACCAATAGACACAAACACAACACATACACAGAAACACAACCAACAGACACAACCAACAGACACAAACACAACACATACACAGAAACACAACAAATAGTCACAATACATACAACGAAACACAACCAATAGACACAAGCACAACACATACACAGAAACACAACCAATAGACACAAACACAACACATACACAGAAACACAACAAATAGACACAGCACAATACATACACCGAAACACAACCAATAGACACATACACAGAAACACAACCAATAGACACAAACACAACACATACACCGAAACACTAGCAATAGACACAAACACAACACATACACAGAAACACAACCAATACACACAAACACAACACATACACAGAAACACAGCCAATAGACACAACACAATACATACACAGAAACACAACCAATACACACAAACACAACACATACACAGAAACACAGCCAATAGACACAACACAATACATACACAGAAAAACAACCAATAGACACAAACATAACACATACACCCATTTCTCGCATTTCTCATGCAAATGAGACAAGACTTACTCAAACATGCACACACACACACACACACCCGCACGCACGCATGCACGAACACACACACACACACACACACGATATAGAGAGAGAGAGATAGAATGAGATACTGAGATACTGACAAAGGTAATGACAAAGAGACAGAATGATACAGAATGATAGAGTTGGAACACAAGTTGGTGCCATATATATATAAATGGCAGAATAAGAAATTAAGAAAGTGGAATAGTTATAGTGTATAGGAGAATGTGTGCATGTGAGGTTTGAAAAAGGGGGGGGGGGGGATTAGCAAGCGAGAAGTAAAACGAGATTGCTAGGGGTAGCGGGAAAAGAGATAGACGGAAAGAGATTGCAATAATGGGACAGAATACAAGAGTTGGAATACACAATAATGAGCCAGAGAGAGAGAGAGAGAGAGAGAGAGAGAGAGAGAGAGGGAGGGAGAAAGAGAGGGAGAAAGAGAGGGAGAGAGAGGGGGAGAGAGAGAGGGAGAGAGATAGAGGGAGAGAGAGAGGGAGAGAGAGAGGGAGAGAGAGAGGGGGAGAGAGAGAGGGAGAGAGATAGAGGGAGAGAGAGAGGGAGAGAGAGAGGGAGAGAGAGAGGGAGAGAGAGAGAGAGAGCGAGAGAGAGAGAGCGAGAGAGAATAAAAAAATAGTGAGTGTATAGAGAATAGAATAAAGTAAGGTGGAGAGAGAGTACAAAACACTGAGATGGAGAGCGAGAGAATACAACATACTGAGATGGAGAGAGAGAGAGTAAAAAATAGTGAGGATGGCGGGAGAGAATACAACATAGTGAGATGTAGAGAGAAAGAAAACCAAATAGGGAGATGGAGAGAGAGAAAATACAAAAAAAGGAGAGAGAGAGAGAAAGAGAGAGAGAGAACACAAAATAGTGAGATGGAGAGAGAAAGAAAACCAAATAGGGAGATGGATAGAGAGAAAATACAAAATAAGGAGAGAGAGAGAGAGAGAGAGAGAGAGAGAGAGAGAGAGAGAGAGAGGAGAGAGAGAGAGAACACAAAATAGTGAGATGGAGAGAGAAAATACAAAAAAAAATGAGACTAAGAGAGAGAATACAAAATAGTGAGATGGTGAGAGAGAATACAAAATAGTGAGACGGAGAGAGAGAGAGAGAGAGAGAGAGAGAGAGAGAGAGAGAGAGAGAGAGAGAGAGAGAATACAATTAAGTGAGATGGAGAGAGAGAATACAAAATAGTGAGGTGAAGTTAGATAATGCAAAAAAGTGAGGTGGAGAGAGATAGCGCGCGAAAGAGAGAGAGAGAGAGAGAGAGAGAGAGAGAGAGAGAGAGAGAGAGAGAGAGAGAGAGAGAGAGAGAGAGAGAGAGAGAGAGAGAGAGAGAAAGACAGAGGAAAACAGTAATTATAAAGAAACCCTGCCTATCTATATCTCGTTAAGCTGCAGTAGCGTAATAACTTAGATCCATATCCCAGGACTAGATGACACACCAGGGATTAATTGGTCATTTGTGCTATCTAATTTATAAAAATGAGCAGAACTAAGTGTCAGGTATCTATGCTTCTATTGTTAGCGATTGAATTTGAATGGCTAAGAAAAAGAAACCCTGAGCGAATGACAAGTCATCCCATATATTTTAGAGGACTTTATCAATTTCAGCATTTTTTAAAGATGACTTTTGTTTTATTTTGCTGATATTACATTTTGTGAAGGTTGTCTTATAAGTTTCCATATGATGTATATGAAAAAATAATTAAAAAAAAAAAAAAAAGTAAAACGCAAATCATATTCATTTGTTAAATGTGCTCTACATGACTAGAATTGTTCTGAAAACATTCAGGATGCGTGTCATCAACTGCTAAAAAACATGTATAGGCTTAGTTAGAATCGACTCTGTGGCTAAGTTGGTGCGAACGCTTCGTAATGCCGGGATGCCGGGTTCGATCCCAGCTGCGGGCCATGCGCCTTGCATAGGTTTTGACAGTGGTATCAAGAAAGCCAACCTTCCAGCCAGGGGCTGTTGGGGTTGGTTCTGCAACGTCCTGTAAAGGATACGCAACTAACCTTAGGCTTAGTTAGAGTTATGTTTGCAGTGGCCTTTTGGTGGTTGGTCGATGAGTGGGAATGGGAGAAGACGAGGGAATGCAGAAAGAAGATACCATCAGTTACTGGTACATCGGAACTGAAACTCTTCGCTTGCTGTTGAAGATGGGTACGGATCGCTTATGAAAAATCTCCTGAGTGCTGTAATATCGATTCTCAATTCAACATGCAACATCCTTTTGACAATTTGGGGAAGGAATTTGCGTATTGTAAAGTTCAAATATTTTTACTGACTGTCAATTCCGATAAAGTTTTTTATTGGTTCGTCCACTTCTGGACTTGAGTCATTTTTCAAAATTTGAGTGTTATGTGCGCATCCGTTTCACAGATTGAGCTTATTTGTATGCAAACAGTTGGTTCTTTGCCTCTCAGGCAGACACACTCTGACTTCGAAAGAAACTCTTTAGGGGGGGGGGGGGGGGAGGGAGGGGCTCTATTCTGTTTTCTCCTTACCTTGGGGCCCACCTTCCGAGATTGTATAGGAAGTAATGTGCTGAAACAATCGTCGACCGGGGAACCTTTCTCTCCTGTGGGGTTCTTATTGTTGTTGTATGATGGCCAGCCCATCTTTGTCATTGAGAGTTAAAAAAGAATTCTTGCTTGTTACATACATCCAGCTTTAGCATATGGTTGTGAGTCCTGCACAGTCGGTAGGCAAGCCAAACGATATATGGAGGCCTCAGAACTGTGGTTTTACAGAAGAATGCTTAAAATACCTTGGACAGCCAAAAAAGAGCAACCAAGAGGTTTTAAAAGGGGCGGGAGCCCAAAGAAAACTTATCACAGACATCAGAAGACAGTCATCATTTTTTCGGTCATGTTATGAGAAGAGGGAAAATGAAACATGTTGTGACCACTGGAAATATCTGTGGAAGGAGGAATAGAGGAAGAGAGAGGATTCTTGACAGTCTTGTTGCATGGCATGGAGGTGTGTAAGCAAACGAACTGATACATGCTGCAGGAGATCGCAGATTGTGGAGAGGCATGATCGCCCACGCCAGTCGGCAAGGCACCTGATGATGATGATGATGATGATGATGACCAGCCCACGAATGGATTGTGTCTTCCATTTCATAGCATAAAGTCTGAACAGTGTTAAAAGAAACAATGTGTTGCCCAAGTGTCATGATCTCTCTCTCTCTCTCTCTCTCTCTCTCTCTCTCTCTCTCTCTCTCTGCCTGTTTTGTTTACTTAGCGGAAAGGTAACACCAATTCGCTTAGAACAAAGCACACCGCAGGTGCTGTCCGATCAGCATATAAGAAGCAAGGGTTTCGTAGCAACTCACTTAAATAGATCCTTATACCTTGATATGCATGATCTAATCTGGATTAGTCGGTCGGACTGCCCTGGTGCAAACCAGTTCTGAGTTGCTGTCCTAAAAGGCACCCAGAACCCACTAAAGGGTCTAGAAGTATGAAATCCTCAGACACTCAACGATCGATAACCCAACTTTTGTCTATAAGTACCTAACGATCCTGACAGATGCAGCCATGCGAGCTCATACCCACTATTGAGGGGAGGCAATTGAAGAGGTTTCAAAATTGCACAGACAAGACAGGGAACTGACTCTGCCATCAGAGCTTCATGATAAAGCAGGGCTTCATGATAAACAGTGATGGGCTGTTAGGGCTAAGTAAAAATTTGAGGTGTCTGCAACAATGAGGCTGATGGGAAAGTCTTGTTGCATGACGAATGGGACGCTAACAGTTCTCAATTTCATTTGGAATGTTTGCTACAAAAGCTGCTGATACTCTTACACTATCTAGTAATTATGGTAAATGATGCCCTACTCTGGCTCTTGCCAGGGGCCGCAATATAGCCCTGTCATAAATATGGTCTAATGGCTGAACGCGGTTTCTGGGACCTCTCCACGGGTGATCCTCATCCACATGGTGGCACTTTGTGTCATCGGGTGTTCATCGCTTGTGTGATGTCCTGGTGGGGTAAACGAAGACAGATTATGGTGATTTCTTTGAAAAAGCCATTTCCCTCCCCATGTGGAACGCAATTATTCGTTATTGTTAAAATTCCACCCTGGGTGTTGCCGAGGGCCTTAATATAACCAAACCTATGGGTTGAACGGGGTTTCTGTGACCTGTCCCCGGGTAATGCTGATCCGAATGGCGGCACTTTGTGTCACCTGATGTTTATCGCTCGGTGTGATGTCATGGTGGGGTTAAACGTCAGTCAGTGATTATACTGAAACTAACAGCAACAAATATTGATAATAATATCGTCAAAAAACTATTATAGCTATATCCCTAGCAGCTACCACAGCAACATTACTAGTATAACTACCCCTACCAATACTACTGCTGCTACTTCCATCACCGCCACCAATACTGCTACAGCTGCTGCTGTTGCTGCTGCTACACCACGACTAGTAATACTATTATTACTGATATCACGTCTACCACTACTGCTGTTACTACTACTTATGCTGATGCTACTGCTACTACTTCTACTACTATTACCGTCGCTGTTGCTGCTGCTGCTACAATAAATACAACAACACTACTACTGCCACCGCCATTGCGACTGTTGCATCACAAATAACACCTAATGCTAATACTAATGCTGCTAACAATACTATTATTAATCCTGATGCTTCTGCTACATCCACCATCACCAGCAACACTACTGCTACACCAACAACAACAACAACTGCTGTTGCTGCTGCTGCTGCGACTACTACTACTACTACTACTACTACTACTACTACTACTACTACTACTACTACTACTACTACTACTACTACTACTACTACTACTACTACTACTACTACTACTACTGCTGCTGCTGCTGCTACTACTACTACTACTACTACTACTACTACTACTACTACTACTACTACTACTACTACTACTACTACTACTAAAACGACTACAAATTGCAGTGAAAAGAATAAATTAACTGAATCTGCGTGCTCGGGAGATCTGAGCTGTAACTGATACATTAACGTTCAGGTCTCGTAAATCCTGAAACGTCTTGCTTCTTTCCGAGTGAGTTTAGTATAGAGAATGTTCTTCCCATTAGATTTCAGAATTCCATATCCACAGTGAGTGCAGTGCAGCACTCTCCGTCCCCTATTTAAACATAGATACCAGCAGTACAAAATATTTTTCACTTTGCTTGCTTTAAAAAAAAAAAAAAAAGTCACATTCAACCAGTATTCCAGAAGAGAAAGCGTTAGGTTATAATTATGGCAGGGTAATGCGAGCCATATAAAAAGGCTTAGCATTTCTCACCACAAAGAGCCCTGAAAAGAACCATTGCAATTTTGATGCGATCAAGCGAACTGACCTATATACTGTTAAATGTAGTAAATGTCACTTTACGATAAAAGGATGCGATAATTTGGACATGTTCGATACAGGTATTGTTCATGGTAAAAGGATATCACATACCATGTTCCTTGGAAAAGGATTGGGGAGGGTGGGGGGGGGGACGGCAATCCAGATGTGAAAATGGATTGGGGGTGAGATGGGGAGGGTGGGTGGGGAGGGTTGGGGGATGGGCTCCAGATGGGAGCACGGATAAAGGAGAAAAGAATAGTACACGTTAAAAGTGAGACCTCTGAACAGATACCACTGTAATACTTGCGAGGCACCGAATCTCATGCCTCCATTTAACACAAGGGGTGCTGCGTGGTCTGGAGGCATGGTGTCCCCGGTTCAAGCCCCGGTGAGAAATTGGATTTTTTGCATATGGACTTCTAGTAATTTTCCATGGTCTTTGCGTTGTAAGACCGGACGCCTGTGTGTATTGATGCGCACATAAAAAATCCACTGGGAGTTGGAAATTGAAAAGAGTAGCCTAACAGCGCTGCCAGGGCAAAATTTTAAGTTAAAAATCTACCCAAAGTATTTCAGGATCCTCACCGTTGCAACAGAGCTCGTGCACTCCGCTGTGATTCTTCAGACTCAGGATTGAGTTACAAGTAGAACGGAGCACATATGGGTTACACTCGTGTGCCATGATGTTGATTCGTTGAATAAACATAAACATAGACATTTAACACATTATAACACAATCGTTTGTAAAGAATGAAAGATATCAGTCATTTGACGTGACGACTGACGTGATGTTAACATACCACCCATTATGTATCTATAGATCTGTAAACAAATGAGACTAACATCATCTGCCCTATGCGCCCTCTACAGAACGTAACTACACCATCATGATGTAAACATCGTCTGTCGACAGCCGCTAAATTTAAATAAGGCACGTTTAGTACCACTTCATCATCATCATGTAGCAGGTCCTTTGCAGAACGTCGCTCTTATCACAGTCTGGCTGAAAGAAACTCGGTCTCTCGCCAGTTCTCCCGCCTTGTGTACTTTCATACTGGAGGAGTCACTTATATCCTGTGCCCATCTTTGTGTCGGTCGGCCCCTGCCCCTCCTTCCTGGTACCATGTCTTCTGCTATAAATTTTCCCAATCCGTCGTGGCGCTTGATATGACCAAAATATTTCAGCTTCCGAGACAGGATGCTGTTTATTAGCTAATCTCCCTTGATGTTCAGATATCAATATTTCTCCTCTTATTTGTCCAAGATATTCTGAGAATCTTCTATAGCATTTCCGCTCAAAAGCCCCTATTCTCTTTTTTAAGGACTGAGAGAGAGTCCACGACTCACATCCGTATGTAGCCACAGGTAAGATGCATGCTCTCAAAATTCTAATTTTTATCTTCTTGCTGGTGCTTAACCATAGACTTTTAAGGCTGTTCAATCTTTGCATTAGTACCACATACAGAAGGAAAAAAATCACGACAGAAATGACATGTTTGAGTACTTTGCTACGTGAAACGAGAAGAGATCGATTTAGGAACCATGACATCAGAAGGAGAGTCGGCTCCGAACCAAGACTGAACTTTATACGTAGACAACAAATAAAATGGTTAGACCATGAACAGAGGTAAAAGCGGCCACACGTGCGCCAATCTTTTTCGATTCCATGAACATGCTAAAGAAAACTGGAATCCCAGGAAAATTTGACTAAAAAGCTTGACTAAATGGGGAAGCATAAAAACATGCACAAAACAAGACAAATAACTTAACGTTTCGGCCTGGCAGACTTTGTCAAACATGAAGTGAACAACATTAAAATAACAACGAGGAGAGGGGAGTATACAGATCTCTAAGGGGTGACGTGAGCAAAGTTTAAAAATATGTCAAGTGAAATAAATGAAATAAAATAAAATAAACGATGGCTAAAAAATTTAAAAAAAATATAGTCGCAAAAAATAAAAAGTAATATTTTTTAATATATAATATAAGTGGGAAAAAAAGAAAAAAGAAATAGAAAATAGCTCCAGGTAATTTGCGCTCTGAATCGGGAAGAAAGCATTCAGAAGTTGCAATTTGCCTCCATCGTCTGGATCTTCACACATGGATATGCTGGAGAGAAAGGTAATGAACAAGCCGACCAGCTGGCAGGTTTTGCACCAAAGCATACAGGAACAAGCAGCATGGACATCATCAAAACTGAAAAGATTGGCGCATGTGTGACCGCTTGTACTGCTGTTCATGACCAAATCATTCCGACTAGGTGGGGGAATAATGAAGAATCTCTTGTGCTAACACGATTGCTGGACCGTGGGGTTAAGCTTGATAAGCACGCCTAAACCGCCTTTGAGGCCAAGACAGAGACATGGTAGTAACATTACCATTAGAGGTACCGTTGAGTGGCTGCTACATGAAAGGACTGAGTAGACATCAGAACGCCTAGTGTGTAGTGACTAAGATTTATGATAGGTTACTAGGATATCCTTTACAGGACGTTGCAGAACCAACCCCAACAGCCCCTGGCTGTTGTGTGGTTTTTCTAGGCAAGTTTGCGTTCAGTAGTTTGCCAATGCTTTCCAGACTGTCGGCTTTCTTAATACACCTGTCGAAACCAACGCAAGGCGCAAGGCCTGCAGCTGGGATCGAACCCGGTACCCCTGCATTACGAAGCGCGTTCGCAACACCTAAGCCACAGACGCCGTCATAACATAACATAACATAACAATAATCACACATTATTCCAAAGAACGTAGAAACAGGTCTTGTATGTTTACATGACTTTTATAGGCATTTTCGTATAGCGGGCCCTAGAAGTTGGGTGCTCAGGCACCTTGCAACACCCCCCCCCCCCCTCCCGCCACCTCTTTTTTTAAATAAAATAATGTAGACGTGAAAGCTCTGTATCCACACCCCACCCCTAGAAATCTGTATAAGAGCTAATCTCCCACCCCCACACCTTCCCCAATCATTGTAGAAGTTTTCTTCAACTTACTTTTTTTTTTAAACATTTCGGTTTTCCAAATATCCAAATTTGTCATCCAGCGTATGATGATGATGATCCTAATAATAATATGTTTACAGTTGGTTGTGTATCCTTTACAGGACATTGCAGAACCAACCAACGTATTTTTTGTTGTTGTTGCTGTTCCAGTTTTTCTAGGCAAAATTACGTCTAGTAGTTTGCCGTGGCTTTCTGGACGATGGGCTTCTCGATATCACTGTCTAAACCAGCGCAAGGCGCAAAACCCACAGCTGGAGTCGAACCCGGAATCCAGACATTACGAAGCGCGTTCGCAACGCCCTAATCACAAACGCCGACAAAAATAATAATAATTAAAAATTAAAATTCCTTGGACATCCATAAAGAGCAACCCATATGTTTTGAAAGACAAAAGCCAGTAAAACAGTTGTACACCCAAAACTCAGGTCCAGATAAAAGCCAAAAGTTCAAACTAACCATTAACCGGGACCTTCCGCTGGAATTCACAGCCGGTGAACGAAGAAGAAATAGAAGTTTTGAAAGAGGCTTGGGCACAAAGACAACTTATCGCAAACATCATCAGAAAAAGACTGTCGTCAATTTTTGTGGTCATAACACGAGAAGAGCGGAAGTTGAATTTGTTGTCACCACTGGAAAGATCTGCGGAGAAAGAAACAGAGGAAGACAACACTAGAAGATTCTTGACAGTCTTTTGTAATGGTATGAAGGGATGATACATGCTTTTAAAGATCGCAGGTCGTGAAGCGGCCTGATCGCCCACCGAGGTCGACAAAACACATTATTAATATTATTATTATTAAAGTAGTCTGAAGGGCCTTTTTCACGACTTTAGGCGTATTTGGCATATAAGGCTAGACCAATATTTATATAGATCAATGGGCACTCGGTGGGTGATGTGGTCAGCATAACGCAGGCCGGCGTTACTTCCCAGGACAGCTCCTGATACCCACTCAAGGCTGTCGTTTTTGAAAAAAGTCCGGTTCTGTCAGGGAGCGAACCCACGACCTTTCCGTTAGCAGGCGAGGGTCTAGCCGTCACATCACAACGACTCCATTTTACTATTTTTATTATTAATATTATTATTATCATTAATATAATTTTTACTGTTAAGCACTTAAGGAAAACCTTAGTCCATTGAGCGCCCTAGAAAATGCCTAAGGGGTGCAGGGCCTTCGTATCAACGCCTCTGAGTACGCTAACAACTGTGCTCTTTACAAAAGAATCAGTTGAAGGGCTTTCCGTCTGCTGAACCTTCTTGACCGATACGCCTCTGAAGAAGCTGGTGGCAAGGCATCTCTGTCCGGATCATGGCGGAAAAAAGCGCCACTTTTGCTCGTAAATACCCACACCCAAGTACGGACTTCTGGCAGAATTCCAGTCCCAGATTCGGGATTCTGTAGCCATGTTCACGAACCAACGATATTTGATTGCGTTTCTCAGACGTCGGGAAAAGCTCTCATAGAAAAAGGTTTTGGAGTTCTCGGCGTTGCGTTGTGAAAAAAAAGATATTGCCCTAAAGATACTTAAAGCTTTGCAAAGTATACCTAATTTTAAGAATTTCGTATAGAGCGTTACAGCTTGAGTATTATATAGTGTCTTCATTCGGCGTAAGGCTATGATGTTTATTATTTGCATTTCGTTGTTGAGAAAAAAATGCATTAGAGGTGCTTCATTCTGTATGTACATGGTGATATTAGTGTTATGTATTTCTTACACTGTGTTGATAATTCAGTATTTTATATAATGTGTTAATGTTGAAGTATTTTATTTGCTGTGTTCATTTATAAACAAAATGGTATGGGGGAAAAAAGAGAATTAATTTCTGTAGAGCTTTAATTTAGTGTCACATACAGTATGTTGGTTGCTCATATATTCTGTTTATTGTGTTGAAGTTTACATGTTCCACACTGCGTATTTAGAGAAAATGTATAGGAAGGCGTTCTTTGAGTCATGTAATGAAGAAGATATTTTCACAGAGAAATATGTTTCGTATAATGTTTTGAAACCTAAATATGTCACATATTACTTTATTGTGTTATCACGATCGAAGTCTTTGCACATTGGTAATTCCCATGCGTGCTCAGTCTCCAAATGCAGCAGCCTTTCTAATGTACCTCTACTGACTGCTTGGATGTACAAGAGATACCCCGTTAGTATGTATGCAATATATACGTTGCGCTGCCTGCTATTGCAGAGAGGCTTAATGTTCTACAAGTAAAGTCATATCTCAGAGTCGCTGCAGACAAGAAGTACTTCCTGTATGAATCCGAGAAAAGAGGAAGGTCTTTGATAGCGCAAGCTGAAAACATAGTTAGACATGTTTACAGGTTTGATAAATTTGAACGAGGAGAGGAGTGGGTCAACGTACGAGAGCAAGAAACAGACTCGTATAGATTTCTTATGACTTTAGTTCGTCAGTGCAGAGATTGGCCAGCTGGTGCTGTAGAATCAGACGTTCAACAAGTGATTCTTATTTCTCGCCCAGATGATGTGATTATCTATAACAGACGAGGCATGAGGGTTCATAACAAGAGCGAATCGACGACTTTCGGTGCAACAAACCCTGATATATGATACCACAACATCTAGTTTGAGAATGGAGGTGGAGGCAGTCACTGCTGTCGTTTACTGTAGACACATGTTGTAATTGTAACTGACTCACAGAGCATGTTGAGCAAGGCGGAGGCAGGAATGCTTCGCGCAGAGTAGCAAGCATCGCTTCGGAGATGCCTGGTAGTTAGCGTTCTTTGGGTATTTTATAAATTCAATGCCGGTGTGTTGAGAAACGAGAAGGCAGATATGCTGGCCGGTCCAGCGCCACTTGGTGGTAAAGTGATGCATGACAAGCTAGATGTTGTGAGGGCTCTTTGGGAGCGAGTGAACAGCGTGGAGGCACCGATAAAACATTACGATCCTAGGAGAAAGGTGTTGCCAGGAATTACCAGCGGATCTCGCCGACGCTCAACACTCAATGGAAAGGCGAGACGTATGTACAATTAGACAGTTACTGGTGCCTTTGGAATTGGAACTCTTCGCTTGCTGCTGAAGAAAGGGACGTAGCGCTTAGAGGAATGCCCCGAGTGCTATGGTGTGGATCCCTAATGTAGCATAGACAAATTCTTCTTTGTGTTACCTTGTTGGGGGAAAAAAAGGGGGGGGGGGTAGGGGGGGGGACTGCATAATTTATTTCTTGGTAAACATTCAGAACATAGTGTTGATGCTGAAACATTTCAAATATTGTATGGAAACTAATTTCACATCATTATTATCATCATCATCATCATCATCATGTACCCTGCCAACTGACATAGGCGCTCGTGTGTCTCCACAGACACGATCCCTGGTTGCCTGGAACAGCTCTCTTGATGATATTCCTCCACGTCATCGTTTCAGCCCATCCAGCATCATCTCTCTTGGTCTGCCTCTACCCCTTTTCCCACTGATCTTTCCTGCTGTCACGATGTTCTCCAATATCTCTCTTCTCCTTATGTGGCTAAAGAACAGTGTTTGTCTCTTTTTTATTGTTGTATACAGAGATCTACTTTCATTAGCCTCTTCCAAGCAATCGTTAGCTACTCTGGCCGTTCAAGGTATTCGTAACATTCCTCTCACAAACCACATCTCTGTTGCTTCAAAATTCTTCTAAATTTGTTCACTGACAATCCAAGATTCACTGCCATACAGCAGAACAGGTTCTATGTAACATTTTAGCACCCTTTTTCTGACATTAAATGAGAGCGATTTATTGCATAAGATATTTTTCATTTTCTGAAATGCAGCTTTCGTTTGACCTATTCTGCTTTTAATCTTTGTCACACGTTTTCCATGTGATGATAAGATTGTTCCCAGATATTTGAATTTGTTGACTTGGTTAAGTCTTTTCCCTTCAATTGAGATATTACAACATGGAGGTATCTTCTTCTTTGATATAACCATTACTTCCGTTTTCTTAGTATTTAATGAAAGTCCTTAGCACTCTCCATCCCCACAATATCCAATAGTTGTTGTAAAAATCAGTTGCATTTTCAGTTATCAAAAATGTATTATCTGATTAAGGCAAACTGTTTATATTGTATCCTCCAACTCTTTCTCCTGCATTCTCTTTAATTTTCCTCAAAATTATTTCACCAAATAGAGAGAAAAGGTCTGGGGATAAGACACATCCCTGTCTTCCTCTTTGCTTTATCTGTTCAAAAATACCCAATCTGTTTCCCACTTTAATTGCAGCTATTTGGTTCCAGTAAATGTTTTTAATTATTCTGAGATCTTTTCCGTCTTCCAACATTTTTATCATCTCCTCGTGTTTAACTTTGTCAAATGCTTTGATATAATCTTTAAAGCACAAATATAAGTCCTTATGTTTGTCCATTGATCTTTCTGAGTTCGTCATATATAAATTACATTACTTGTCCCATTAGCTTCCATAAATCCATACTGCCCTTTACTCATTTCCATTCTTACTTCTGTTTTTGTTCTTCTCATTATAATTCTAAGTAGTGTCTTGGTGACATGATTTTTTAGGATGCTTGTATGCAATTCTTCACACTCAATTACTTTGGGTAACGCAATAAATACAAACTTCATCATATCACTTGGAATGTACCCAGTGTTACGAATGTAATTCATCAGTTTAGTGAATATTTCTTCTGTCTAAATTCCCCAAGTACTTCTAATTCTTCTACTGATATTTTATCTGGCCCTGTTAACTTTCCTTTGTTCATATGTTTAATAGCATCGCTAACTTCTTCCTTTAGAATAGAAGGGCCTTCTGAATTTCTTTCTTCTGGTAATTCTGACCTTTTTCCTTCATATAGCTCTAATAATTTCACATACTGTGTTGATATAGAGAGATGGCGGTTCTTATTTGGCTTACGCTGTGAAAAGTAAACTTCGGTAGAGTAACCGAAGGCTTTCTTTAGTGTCCTGGGTGTTAAGTATAGTAGTTTTTTATTGCTTCAGTTCATTTTCTTCATAAAGCACACGTCGTGTGGCGGTTGGTAGTCATGTCTATCTATAACAGTGGTTCTCAACCTATGGGGCGCGACCCCTTTCACAAGGGTCGCCTAAGACAACCGGAAAACAAATATTCACTGAAGTTGTACAGTAGCAACGAAACAAAATTCCTGGTTGGGGGTCGCCACAACACGAGAAACTGTATTAAAGGGTCGCGGTAGTATGAAGGTGGAGAACCACCGATCTATCACCTTTTGTCTCGTGTTATTTAAATAAGTTTTGACGAAATGATCTTCTATGCCATGATGTCAGACTGTCCATTATCTTCTCTCTCGGTCTCTCCCCCCCCCTTTCCCCCTATTTTTTTACAACATTCCTTCAGGCGCCACGTAAAGCTTTACCTCGTGTCACGACCTTAAATTCGATCTTTGGCACCGTTCTGGAACCAAAATTCGTAAGCGGAAAAAAAAAATGTCGCTTTAAAATCACTGCAAAGCAAGTTAATCCATTCGTCCGCCCCAGGAAAGTTTTTTGACTTTTATTGATTTATGTATGAGACACATATATAGTGTAAAATGTGCAGTATAACTTTACTTTTGTAGTAGGGCCCACCTTAGCGCAGTCGATAGGAGGCTCGCTTTCAAATCCAGTTATGATTCGCTGCAGCCTGGGGTCGGTGTTCGAAACCGGGCGGTTCCTACGGGGTTTCACCCGGCCTCTAGGTAATGGGTACCAGAGTTAACACTCTGGGATAAATGGAGGAACGTCGCTGTAGCTACGGAGTTGCGTGCGGACGGCGACACAGGCGGACAGTTTCTTATCAGCTGTTTGTACTGGTGACAGAGCACTAATGATTTATAACCGTGTGCAATGACGCTGGTTCACATCTCCCGACTTTATCTTTACTTTTTACCTTTTTAGTTGATAGTTGCTGGTACAGGTAGATGGTAGAGGAGGTGGAGGAAGGTTACGTTGGCCTCATTGCTTAAGCGTTGCGAACTCATTTCGTAATGCCGGGTTGCCGGGTTCAATCCCAGCTGCCGACCATTTGTCTTGCGTTGGTTTCCACAGTGGTACCGAGAGCTGACAGTTGAGTAGCAATGGCAAACTACTGAATATAATATATGCCTAGAAAAACCACAACAGCTAAAACGGCTGGGGCTGGTTCTGCAACGTCCTGCAAAGAAAACGCAACTAATTAACTTTAGCTAACTATTTCAGACATTTCTGGTATTTTGTCTCTTGCTTGTTTCATAGGAAGTAGTTTATTTTGTGGCTAGGCTACTAACAACAATGTGTCTATTTCTTTTAACACTTGAGACCTTTGCTACGTTAATACAGTCACTGCATTAGCCACATCTTACGGGTCACTTTTTTCTTTAAGATAGTACATATTGTAGACTCAGCGAGATCCTAAACATGAATATCTTTCTCATGTTTAGTAGTAGTAGTATTGCATTTTAACCCACTAGGACATCACACAAGCGATAAACACCCGATGACACAAAGTGCCACCATGTGGATGAGGATCACCCGTAGGGAGGTCCTGGAAACCGCGTTCAGCCATTAGACTACATTTATGGCCGGGCTATATTACGGCCCCCGGCAAAAGCCAGAGTGGGGCTTCAAATAACGAAAAATTGCATCACATAAAGGGAAGACTGGTTTAACATGTTTAGTTATTTTCTCCTTCATATCTACTATAAAAGGAAAAAAAAAAATTGTTTTGCTACTTTACATAACTCCCATTTTGAATCCGTGGCGAAGGATCTTGCTGGCTGATTTGTTATGAAGCCTCTTTTTCGAAACGTTAGCTTGTATGCGTATATTCCAGTTGAGCACATTAGTCATAGCCCTAGTTAAGCTAATTGGTGGCTTTATATTAGAATGAACATGAGGTTGTGAGTCATCGCAGAGCCTACAAACGTGCTGAGAAAAAGCCTAGGTCCAAAATGCCTACGTCACTCCTCTCCCTTTGTCCTCTATCCATGGTTTTTATATAATTAATTGCGAACATATTCCTAACTTAGTTAAATAGTTACAGAGCTTTATATATACATACATTTCTTTGGGGTTGTGGGGGGGGGGGGGTAGGGGGGGTTAGGGAGGAGGGATAACCAACCAACTGCTATGGCTACACTGTCGTGAAGATGACTAATTAGAGTTCTCTTCAGTCAGAGTGTAAAGGCTCAGAACCAACAGTCTGCATACAAATAACCCAGATCCCCAAAACGGAAGTGCTAGCAAAACTCAAGTTCGTGAATAGGACCACAGTTCCAAAGTTGACGAACAACCAGAACTGTCCGCCGGAGTGTACAGCTGATAGACAAGAAGAAGAGAAAGAATTCAACGTTATTTCAAAACAAGCGGTTAAGAGCCTGGTCACTTATTTAGAAGACTTTTGGTTCGGATCATCGGTAAGATAATGAAATTGTTTTTGTGTCGGGTGCAAAGTGAAATCCAAGCCAGTTCGTGGCGAATGTAAAAGCAAAAGAAAAATAAATAAATAAATCAGTCAGTCAGTCAGTCAGTCAGTAAGTCAGTCAGTCTGTGGCAAGTCCCTTGCGAACATTGCTCCCACAACAACCTTCCGGAAAACTTGTCAATCATTAGCAAGATGACCCGAGTCCGATTCACCCATCTGCAGATCATACGCCAGATCTTTCACCCATCTTCTCTTTAGCCTTTCTCTTCCTCTCTTCTCGGGCATAAACCTCTCCATTATTGTTCTCTGTAAACTTTCGTGACGTTTCAAGTGATCACAATATTTCAATTTTCAGTGTTTTATAAATAAATAAACAAAAGGCCCTTCTGACATGTTGGATATATGGTAAGCACAGTAAAGGACCCTCTTCCAAGACTTACTGGGCATATAGGGCTAGCCATATAATTTAAAGACAAATGGGCAGTGATGGGGTCAGAGTTACGCCGGCCGTTTTTACTTCGCCAGAATTTACCTGGTACTCTTTTTAAAGGCTGGGTCGACCTGGGAGCTAAACTGTACTAATTATGCAACCCCCAAATCCTCAGACTCACAGCCTGCCTCCGCAACCGATTTCCACCGTCCTCAAAATGGTAAATACAGACACTAAAGACGGTAAAGACGAGATTTTGACTAAGCAAAAGGGTTCTCTGAGACTGATAATTAAGACCAACTTGGCGAGTGCTGTCGCCACGGACTGTGCAAGTTATAATACCAACCCCCACCCCCCCCCCCAAAAAAAAAAAAAACAAAAAAAAAAAAAAACCTCCCCAACCTTATCGAGGATTTGAATCTGGGTCTCTCCCATGAGACTTCAGTGTTTTTATGTTCAGCCAGATGAACTAGTTACAACTGTAAACAGATGATGGTTAAGTTGTAAACATTAGCTGATTGAACTTTTAACATTAGCGGATTGAACTGTAGACAACAAGAGCTGGTTGAACAGTAAACAAGAGCTGTTGAACTGTAAACAGGAGCTGGTTGAACTGTAAACAAGAGCTGATTAAACTGTAAACAAGAGCTGATTGATCTGTATACAAAAGCTCGTTGAACTGTAAACAAGAGCTGGTTAAACTGTAAACAAGAGCTGGTTAAACTGTAAACAAGAGCTGGTTAAACTGTAAACAAGAGCTGGTTAAACTGTAAACAAGAGCTGGTTAAACTGTAAACAAGAGCTGGTTAAACTGTAAACAAGAGCTGATTAAACTGTAAACAAGAGCTGATTAAACTGTAAACAAGAGCTGATTGATCTGTATACAAAAGCTCGTTGAACTGTAAACAAGAGCTGGTTAAACTGTAAACAAGAGCTGATTGATCTGTATACAAAAGCTCGTTGAACTGTAAACAAGAGCTGGTTAAACTGTAAACAAGAGCTGGTTAAACTGTAAACAAGAGCTGGTTAAACTGTAAACAAGAGCTGGTTAAACTGTAAACACGAGCTGGTTAAACTGTAAACAAGAGCTGGTTAAACTGTAAACAAAAGCTGGTTAAACTGTAAACAAGAGCTGGTTGAATTGTAAACAAGAGCTGGTTAAACTGCAAACAAGAGCTGATTGATCTGTAAACAAGAGCTGGTTGAATTGTAAACAAGAGCTGGTTAAACTGCAAACAAGAGCTGGTTGAACTGTAAACAAGAGCTGGTTGAACTGTAAACAAGAGCTGATTGAACTGTAAACAAGAGCTGGTTGAACAGTAAACAAGAGCTGGTTGAACTGTAAACAAGAGCTGATTAAACTGTAAACAAAAGCTGGATAAACTGTAAACAAGAGCTGGCTGAACAGTAAACAAAAGCTGGTTAAACTGTAAACAAAAGCTGGTTAAACTGTAAACAAGAGCTGGCTGAACAGTAAACAAAAGCTGGTTAAACTGTAAAAAATACACTCTTAATTTCGAAGAAATTCCCCAGTAATATGACACTTAGATATGCTTTTTGGGGAAACAGTGGGTCTGAGCTTGTTTTCCCCGTAATGGCGCCATGAAACCAAGACGGGGTAAAATGGTCTAAATACCACCGCTTATTAGATTGCAGTGTAAACAAAATATGTAGCTCTTTTAACAGTAAACTTTGTGTGTGTCTGGGAAAAAGGGGGTGGGGGAGTGGGGGAAATCATATTGTATTATAAGGCGGTCACTGCGGCTTTCCGCTGGCTAGGGAATACGACACACACATCGTGATTGTAACTGATTCGGAAAGCTTGCTGAGAAAAATCAGAATAGGTATGCTTCTTGCGGAGTGGCATGATTCGCTGCGAAGGGCACGGGTGAGGAGTATATTGTCTTGATTTTTTCACCGGTGTTGGGAAATGAACAGGCGGACAGACTGGCTGGCTCCTCACAACTTGGTGAAATACTGATACATGATAAGGCAGACGAGGTTAGTGCCTTGTGGGAGAGCGTGTACAGTTCGGAGGGGCAGATGGATCACCACAGTCTGGTGAGATTGATGCAGCGGGGAGTGACGAGAGTATCTGGCATATGCTCAAGGCTCAGAGGAAAGGCTAGACGGTCGTTTAATCAAAATGCTACTGGCACCATTAGTATCGGAACTCTTCGCTGGCTGCTGAAGATGGGGACGGAGCGCTTATGGGAATGCCCCGAGTGCTATGATATCGGTTCTTAGATCAAATCAAATCAAATATTGTATTATAAACCACGATTATTCCAGGTGATCAAGAATTTAGAAGAAATAATAAACTTAAAATGTTATGTCAAATCAGTACTTTTGTTTGCGGAAGAAACATGGAGAACGACTAAGGCAGTTACTTATAATCTACAGACATTCAACAACTGGTACCTGCGCAGAATAGAGGACATTAAATTGTATGATAGAATCACTAATGTAGAACTTTGGGAGAGAACTAAGCAAGCTCCAGTGGACCAAGAGGTGAAGAAAAGACGCTGGCGTTGGATAGGACACTCATTGAAAAAACCTGAGAACAATGTAACTAGAATGTCTTTGCATTGGAACCCACGGGGCATAGGAATAAAGGAAGGCCCGAAAAAAAAACCACACACACACACTTAAGGGAGCTGGAGAATGAAGTTAAAAAGATGGGAAGGACATAGGGAGAGCTGCATGGGATAGCAAAGGATAGAGTATGTTGGTTGAGGGCCTATGCTCCATTGGGGGCTAGAAAGGCAGAAGAAGAAGAAGATGAATCAAGCCTATGGTTGATTTGACTGTAGTATAAAATAAATATGCTGTCATTTTCACTGTCATCTGAGATTGTGCTTGATTTGATTGTTACATAAACTAAAGTGTAACTCGTCTTACTGTAAACTAAGATTGTAGCTATAAACCAAACGTGTGACTTGTCTCATTGTAATCTCATATGTAATTAAGATTGTGGTTAATCACATTGTAGCGTAAATCAAAATGTGTGATTCGTTTCAGTGTAATCTAAGATTGTGGTTAATCTAAATGCATAATCAATTGAATATGTGATTCGTTTCAGGGTAAAGCCAATCTTGTGGCAGATTATATATAATCTCTGGAAATTTACCTATTTGATTTTACACTAAGCTTGTAGTTCATTGGACTGTATTTTAAACTAGATATCTGACTGGTGTCATTGTAAACCAAGCCTGTAGCTGTCTGGGTTGAAATTTAAACCAAATGTCTGACTGAAGTAATTGTAAACCGAGCTTGTGGACGATTTCTTTGCAAACCAACGTGGCGAGTGATTATTGTCGTCTGCCAGTAAACTGGAGCATAGAGCGGATATAATGCTTGCTGGAAGACGTATGTCTATGCTGAGCTACCCTGTTGCCATACCAACGATAGTAAGTATACAATTCTTGCTTTATTTGAGTCAGTGAATGAAAGAACGGATGCAAAGCTCCTTATTATTCACGTGCATGCTACTTGTCGGTTCTGCACCTGTGGTAAACTGGTATGACGAGCTGGATGTTGAAAGGGCTCTTTGGGAGAGAGTCAACAGTGCGAGGATACAGATAGATCATTACAGTCTAAGGATCATAGCGAGAGAGTCAACAGTGCGAGGACACAGACAGATCATTACAGTGTGAGGATCATAGCGAGAGAGTCAACAGTGCGAGGACACAGACAGATCATTACAGTGTGAGGATCATAGCGAGAGAGTCAACAGTGCGAGGATACAGATAGATCATTACAGTCTAAGGATCATAGCGAGAGAGTCAACAGTGCGAGGATACAGATAGATCATTACAGTCTAAGGATCATAGCGAGAGAGTCAACAGTGCGAGGACACAGATAGATCATTACAGTCTATGGATCATAGCGCTGCGAGGAGTTACAGGGGGATCTGGTCGGCGTTAAACACTCAAGGGAAAGGTAAGACGGATATACAATCAGAAGGTTACTAGTGCCATCGGAATTGAAACTCTTCGCTTGCTGCTGAAGATGGGTATGAAATGTTTATGGGAAAGTTGCGAGTGCTGTGATTTCGATTCCTAATTCAACATTCAGCGGGAATGCTGTGTGCTTTTACAGAGGAACCATAAGACAGTCAAAGAGGGAGCAGCCCAGATGTTCTGAAAAAGGCGAGGACTCGAAGACAACTTGTAACACACATCAGAATTAATTTATTGGTCATGTTATGAGACAAAGGAAGCTGAAAAACATCGTGACCACTGGAAAGATCAGTGAAAAAAAAAGAGAGACAGAGGATGACACGATGAGGCAGTTGGTGACAGCCTTTTGTCATGGTGTGAAGGGATGTCAACGCAAATGTTGTTGACGATCGCAGATTGTGGAAAGGCATGATCGCCCACGTCAGTGGACAAGGCATTTGTTGATGAGGATGTTGTGTGGTGTTGATTATAATCTTTCTCCACTGCCCTCTGTCTCATACACATTAAATCATGTTTGAAACAGAAGCTCCTGCATGCCGTATTGACAAACAGTCTTTTTTTTTTGGTCTTCCCTCTTTCTGCCCCTCTTACTTTCGTACTACTAGAAAGTACTCCACGATCTATATCAGCTGTATGTCTTTTACTTCCATTTGTTTAGTAAGTTAGTCTTTTCTCTTGAGCTTAATGAGGCACATAGGACAGAAGTCATAGCTCTCCATGACTGGCTGTTTGTTGCCACCTGCTTTAGGTCTTAGATGCTTGTTAAGCTCGTAGTTGAGCTTTCCCTGATGATTGTTCTACCTAGAGTCTCTCTTGGTCTTCCTCGTTTGTTTTTCCCTTTCGGTGTCCATATGAAGGGCTTGATGGGGGAGTCTTGTCTTATCCATTCTGAGTGCATTTCCAATGAGGTTTCTTATAAAATTGAAAACATTATCTTGCTTGGTCTCTTGTCCTATTTGCATACTGGATCTGAACTCTGTCCAGTGGAGTTTTAGTATTCTTCTAAGACATTTCGTAACAGAGTTGTAAATTGAACAAACATTTTTTTTATTTAATCTAGAATAACTGTTGCTTTTCACCTCTCTTATCCATTTTTCAGCGGTTGCGATTATCCCCCAGGCAAATATACATTCAATAGTTTGCTATTGATTACTAAACGTTCGGTTATTGATACCACTGTGGAAACCCAAAAAAAAGTGGTCTGCTGTATTACGGCATTACGAAGCGCGTTCGCAATTCCTAAGCCACAACCACCGACTCAGGACACGTTCATGAACTGGAATAATTATTAGCGGACATGATCTCATGCGATTCCAAACAGCTGAATAAACATCATACACTCACCAAAACATCGTTCTAATAAGTTCTACAACTAGTTTTCGTCCTTGCCGTAAACTCTGAGAGCGTGCCGAGAAAGGTGAAGACAGGTTTGTTTCGAGCAGGGTGGCAAGCTTTACTTGGAAGGTCACGTAGTGAGCGTACTTTGGATCTTTTCTCCAAGCTTTGCCGGCGTGGTGGGGAATGAACAGGCAGAACGATCGGCTGGATCTCCACAAACGGATGGTGAACTCATAGATGACAAAGTAGATGTAGTCAAGGCCCCTTAGGAACAAGAATTGAAGTTGGAAGAGAAACTGTTTTATTACGGCCTGGCGAGAATGAGGCACCTGGGTTTGACCACAGGGTATGGCCGGCTCACTACACTCCGAGGAAGGACAAGACAGACATGAAACCAGACTACGACCAGTACCATTAAAATGAGAACTTTACGCTGGCTGATGAAGATGGGAACGAAGCGCATATGGGAGTGCCTCGAGTGCTGTAATGTCAATTCTTGACTCAACTCAACTCAATCCCACCACTATCTTTTGTTGATGTTGTTGTTTTTGTTTCTTCTGTCCACACACATATCCTATGGTCTCAATTTTCCAGATTGTCTCACCATCTCCGTCGCTGTTTGTGGCTTAGGCGTGGCGAACGCGTTTCGTAATGCCGGAGTGCCGAGTTCGATCCCAGCTGCAGGCCTTGAGCCTTTTCCAATTCTAATCCCTTTAAAGAAAAAAATCAAAATCTCAACTAAGTTCAACCTGCTGCTAGCTAGCCGAGGCTGCCAACTGTCTATAGCTCTATTTGTGGTCTTGTTTATTTGCGTCACTTTCGTGGCTGAAGTTCTTGTCTGTGCGCAGTCTTTGGGCTTAATGTTTCTCTCCTCTAAGTCAGAACACTCATTCCCTATCCTGTTGTCAACCACGTTCTTCTTGCCCTTTCATTTATGGTGTTTCCTTCTTGGTTTCAACTCCTTCTGATTTGGTTACGCGTATATCGTAGGAGAGCGAGCTTCTCAACATAACGTCCTTTGGACTACTATTTATAGTTCAAAAATTGTGAGTATTTTACTTTGCCAAAAGTACTACAAACAGTTTTTGGGTTTAGATAGATCCAAAATGTTATAATATTCTGCGTGTTCCGATTCCGATTCCTTTTGGGGAAAAAAATAAATTAAAGTTCGACCACTTTCAGACTGCTGCTAGCTAGCCGAGGCTGCTAATAGTCTCCGCCTATATTTGTGGTCTGGGTTTTTTGCGTCACTTTCGTGACTAAATTCTAGTATTTGCGCCGTTTCTGGGCTTAATGCTTCCTTTCGAGTCAGACCGCTTGTCCTCCACCCTGTTGTTAGCTGTGTATTTCTTTCCTTCTCTTTCTTGGTGTTTCCTCTTGGTTTAATCTCCCTTTGATTTGGCCAGAGGTATTTCGTAGGAGAGCGAGCTTTTCTACACAACGTCCTCTGAACCACCATTTATAGTTGTCTTCCTGCAATAAGATTCCGCGTGTGACCATAGTGGTCTTATAGTTGTCTTCCCGAACGCCCTTACATTAGGGTATCCACTGCCACCGCCCGACCATCTTCTCTTCTGTCTATCACTGATTGTCAGCCATCTTGGCTAAACCGGTGAGCTTTCATTATTGAGAATAGTTCGCCATCTTGGCTGAGTGTTACGGGTGCTAGCAAGTATTCTAATTGGTCGATCTGTGGCGCGGCGCCTTGCGTTGGTTTCAACAGTGGTATCAAGAAGCCGACAGTCTAGAAAGCTATGGCAAACTACTGGACGTAAATTTGCTTAGAAAAACCACAACAGCGAAACAATGCTAGGGTTGGTTCTGCAACGTTCTGTAAAGGATATACAACTAAATAACTAACTCACATTCTCCAGGATATCCGTGGAATATATAGGTGAGAAAAATCTGAAAGAAAATCCAAATGCCAATACGAACAAATCATACGTTTGTTTTACTGTAACATCTTCTGAATGAGGAACGTGGTGCTTTAATTAACACATAACGAACACTATACTCTCGTTTTGGCGATGAATTTTCGGGCAATACGATTTTATGTTGATCTTATGGTTTCCTTTGCGATCGCTTCAAGAATAGCGTTGCTGGTAATATTGATCAATTTGTCATAGCCCTCACATGGGAAGTTTATAGGAAATTATTTCCCCGAATATACTATTGATCGAAAGTCATCCATTGCCAATGCTATCTTATTAAGTGAAATGATACAGTAAATTGTCTCCGCCTCCTCATTCTCTTTTTCTTCTTCTTCTTCTTCTTCTTCTTCTTCTTCTTCTTCTTCTTCTTCTTCTTCTTCTTCTTCTTCTTCTTCTTCTTCTTCTTCTTCTTCTTCTTCTTCTTCTTCTTCTTCTTCTTCTTCTTCTTCTTCCTGTTCTTCTTCTTCTCCTTTTTTCTTCGTTTCTTCATTTCTGTCGTTCTCTTTCTTTCTTTCTTTCTCTTTCTTTCTTTCTTTCTTTCTTTCTTTCTTTCTTTCTTTCTTTCTTTCTTTCTTTCTTTCTTTCTTTCTTTCTTTCTTTCTTTCTTTCTTTCTTTCTTTCTTTCTTTCTTTCTTTCTTTCTTTCTTTCCGCCCGCCCGACCGCCCGCCCGCCCGTCCGTCCGTCCGTCCGTCCGTCCGTCCGTCCGTCCGTCCGTCCGTCCGTCTGTCTGTCTGTCTGTCTGTCTGTCTGTCTGTCTGTCTGTCTGTCTGTCTGTCTGTCTGTCTGTCTGTCTGTCTGTCTGTCTGTCTGTCTGTCTGTCTGTCTGTCTGTCTGTCTGTCTGTCTGTCTGTCTGTCTGTCTGTCTGTCTGTCTGTCTGTCTGTCTGTCTGTCTGTCTGTCTGTCTTTCTTTCTTTCTTTCTTTCTTTCTTTCTTTCTTTCTTTCTTTCTTGTGTCTAGCTTTCTGTTTTCGTCGTCTTCGACATTTTCTTCTATTTCTGTTGTTGCTGCTGCTACTACTAGCTTGAGAGTAAAGTTGAAAAGATAGACGGGAAATGTTGTGAGTTACATACAATAGCCAAGGGTAGAACGACTTGACATGAGCTGGTTGAGGGTCTATGCTCCTGTTTAAAAAAAAAAAACAGTTTACAAAATATAATCTATTCTTATTTTTCCATTGTTACATTTCGGATGTATTTGTCCTAAAACTCTATTAATCATTAATCAGTTGCATTACCTCTACCATTTTAGTAAATTGTCACGATTTTACTTGCAATAGTTACGAGTGAAACATTCACTCGCGTTCAAACCGTAACTCTGACCAAATAATACAGTCGGCTTCCCAGTTTGCTCTCTCGTTCAATGTGTTTTCTTATATGTCATAGGGTAGGAATTCTATGCACGTAGAGAGACCAGCGTATCCTGGCTTATATGGCAAAATGCCGACACACAGCAAGTGTCACCCGTTTCAGCAAATAGTCAACGCGCGTATGATGGAAACCGCTAACGTTGTGATGGAGATGTGTCAGGGCCCTGTTGATTCAGACTGTTCTAATCATCTTCGGTATGTACTACACTTCATCTTCTGCGCTTCTAGCCCCTAATGGAGTATAGGCACTTAGCGAACTCACACTAAGTCGTTCTGTCCTTCGCTATCGCATGCAGTTCTCCCTATGTCCTTCCCGTCTTTTTTAACTTTGCTCTCTAGCTCCCGTCTCCATATGTTTTTGTGTCTTCTTTTGTCCAAATCTGCTTGTGCCGCTAGGCGTCGCAGTCTATCAGATGATCGGCAACCGAGCCAGGGCGCGCTCAGTCGCTTCATATGCCGTGATGTTATGAAGTCTCAAGTTGTCCGTGACTCCTTCAATCCATCTTCTTCTTGGTCTTCCCCTGCCTCTTGGTGTTTCGATTTTCATGTTGTATGCTCTTGATGCTGGCATCGTTGGTTCCATTCTCATTAGGTGACCAAACCATTTCATTCTTTGCTTCTCAATAAATTTAACGATGGGTATAGTTCCAATAGTTCTTGTAATCACATCGTTTCTCACTCGATCTCTTCTGGTTTTATTCGCAGCCATTCTCAAACATCTCATTTCACAGGTGGTTAGTCTTCTCTCGTGTTCTTTTGTTAATGTCCAAGTCTGACATTGATAACCTAATGTCGGTATAAAGATTGTATTTATAATTTGTCTTTTTATCTCAGCTGGGACAGCAGGGTGTTTTAAAATTGGGGCAAGCTGGTATGCGACATTGTTGGCTTGTTGGATTCTTGCTTCGATCTTTCTGTCTATTTTACCATTGAATGTAAAGATACTTCCCAAGTATTTAAATTCTTGCACTTGTTTTAGGCTGTGATCTAGAATCTTTATGTCGATGGTCTGTTGCTCTCTACTTATGCTCATGTTTTTCTGTAGCTTCCTTTATTTCTATGCACCCCCCCTTCCCCCCCGTGGGATGCAATGCAAAGTCATTCTAGTTATATTTGTCAGAAGCTCTAAGGGTGTGTTCTCAGACTTGAGTTACAAGATGAGCGTAGCACTTATGGGTTACTACCCGTATGCCATGATGTTGATCTGTTGTTCAAACCTCAAACCACGTCGTTGCAAATAAAACATTTAATGATTGATTGGCACCTTTCCACCTTTCCAAGCGATGGTTTTATATTTCTTCTTCTTCTGCCTTTCTATCCCCCAATGGAGCATAGGCCCGCAACCAACTCACGCTAAGTCGTTCTGTCCTTCGCCATGGCATGGAGCTCTCCCCATGTCCTCCCCATCTTTCTAACTTCATTTTCCAACTCTCTTCTCCATGTGTTTTTTGGTCTTCCTTTATTCCTATGCCCCTGTGGGTTCCAATGCAAAGACATTCTAGTTATGCTGTTTTCCTGTTTTCTCAGTGTGTGTCCTATCCAACGCCAGCGTCTTTTCCTCACCTCTTGGTCCATTAAAGCTCGTTTAGTTGTCTCCCAAAGATGGTGTTATCTAGCGCAGTGTACGATCTCAACACGTTTACTTTAACTTGCTTGCAGGTGCGGTGTCATAGGTTCTTCGTGCTTTTTAGTCTCTGCTTTGCTAAAGCAAATCTCTCTCTCTCTCTCTCTCTCTCTCTCTCTCTCTCTCTCTCTCTCTCTCTCTCCCCTACTTCTTAGTTTGTATGCCAAATGAGTTTAATAACTTCCTTCACGGAACCCTCTTTAGTTACTCTGGCTATAAGGAAAAGTCAAGCACTATTATTTGATCATTGGATGAGGTGGAAAAAAAAAGGGGGGGGGGGATTTGGAGAATATTGTGATGACTAGGAAGATCAACGATAGAAAAGAGAGGCACACCGAGAGAAATGATGACGGATGGACTGCGACTGTGACACGGAGGAGTACCATCGGTGGTACTGATCCAGAAGACAAGGAATCCAGATCTGTGTAGATGCATGAATGCCTACGTCAGTTGGCAAGGCACGTGATGGTGATGATGATGGTAATTCTATACACCCAGAGAGAACAGTGTATCGCGGCTTATGTGGCTCAATGACGACATGTAACAAATGTCACACAGCTCGGCTCAACGTTGTAACTGCTTGACTGATGAAAGCCGCTAATTTTGTGATGAATATTTATTGCTGTTGTGTTGGTAAATTACTTTGTGAAAGTATTTCAAGGGGTCCGTGATACTGTTGAGGTGGTTGGGGGAGGGGTGGGGGGTGGGGGGGGGCGGTGGGGAAATATGGGATATGGGGAAGTAAAGGCTATAATATATACTTACCTTTAAACAAAAATTGTTTCGTCTGTTGTCCCATTACTTATGCTGTAAAGCAGTGTTATCCAAAGTGGGTGCTATGGCATCGATGGGCGCTAGGACGGTCCGGGGTGGGGGAGGGGGGGCCTCCATCAAATTACGGGACGCTGGAAAGCTCCAGGAAAGCGGTCGCGACCTCAGGTACAGCTAGAGAAAATTTAATGACAATTAGACAGCCGGAGAGAGAGAGAGAGAGAGAGAGAGAGAGAGAGAGAGAGAGAGAGAGAGAGAGAAAGAGAGAGAATTAGACAGCCGTAGAGAGAGAGAGAGAGAGAGAGAGAGAAAGAGAGAGAGAGAGAGAGCAGTTTGATAAACTATTCATACCTTTCTCAATGCAGTGTAACATATTAAAGTGCGGAAAAAAGACTGATTAAACGCAGTAGGACATTGATACAATCATCGCAACCAGCAAAAAAACAAAACCCAGAAAATACAACGTCGCCCCCCCCCCCTTTTTTTCGGGTTCTATGGAAATAACGTCATCATCATGTGCCATTAGAAAAGCGTAGCCAGTGGTTCTCAACCTTCCAAATGCTGCGACCCTTGAATACAGTTCCTCGTGTTGTAGCGACCCCAACCGTACAGTTACTTTCTTTGCTACTTACTAACTTTAATGAATATTTGTTCTGCGATGGTCTTTGGCGACCCCTGTGAAAGAGTCGTTCGACCTAAAGAAAAGAGTCGCGATCCAAAGGTTGAGAACCTCTGGCATAGGCGGTCCTCATTCGCCATCCTACACGATGCGCAGAATCACGGATCAGGCGACGCTCTTGTCCTGCCTCATTCATGTAGCCCAGCCATAGTAGATATAATGATCGCTTTGCCTTCCCCAGTGCAAGGCTCCACAGGTGGCAATCTTGATCGGCAAGTTGTTTTCTTCATGTAAATGCGAATTGCATTTCTTTCCCTGTTTTCCTCTTCTTATAGCCCGTAGTCTTAGTCGAGACTTCAGCTTCGCTGCAATCGGGTTTCCCCATACTTGTTTCGTTCCTTTGCCAGTGAAATTCAAATCAAATGTCCTTCACTGTCGCATTTGAAAAACTGGTGAACAAACAGTTAGTTCCGGAACAATCCAGAAATATGCACACGCAGTAAATGCATATGACAGTTGCCAGATGTGCCAGGGCCAACAGTCCTTTATAGTCCTTAACAGTGAAGAATTGGTCACGGCCTTTTTCCCCATTTACTGCTAATCAGTGGTGATACAGACGTTGTTTGCAAGCCATGATTTTCATTTGGGTTCATCAAGGTAACGATTCGACATCACACCAATTAGGGACAAGGTTTATGGTTTATAGACCGGGTCAAAATCGTGGTACAAGGTTAGTAACCCATAAGTGCTCCGTTCTACTTCTAACTGAAGCCTGAGTCCTAAAAATCTCAGCGCAGGGCACGAACTCCGTAGCACCGGCGAGGATCCTGAAATACTTTAGGTAGATTTTTAACTCTAAATTTTGCCCGGACACCACCGGAAGTCTACCTTTTTAGAACTACCAAGGGATTTTATACGTGCACAGAAATACACACGGGCGTCCAATCTTACTACCCTGAGGCCAGGAAAAATTACTAGAAGTCCACGTGAAAAAATCCCAGCCTTCACCGGGGTCTGAACCAGGGACCTCCAGCACTCGAGGCAGACGCCATGCCTCGAGACCACTCAGCCCCCTAAAAATCTGTTTCCCTCCTCAGCACTCAGCGTAATGATTTATTGGTGTACAGAAATGAGTGCTGTTTTTCACCCAGAAAAGGCGTCTTCATTGTGGTGTTCTCTAAACTACGGGATTGTTAGAGTTGATGTCCCAAGTCTATAACAATAGATGGTAGAAACATCAACAGAAAGAGCAAACTCAAGTTTGGGAATCGTATTTGACAGCAGTCTGTATTTCAAAGACCATATGGAGACGGTTGTGACAAGATGCAATAAGGGCTCAATGCACTCAAGACTATGCCTGAGAATAGCAGAGAATCATCATAATCTTTTTCTTTCGTTCGCCTGAAATACGTTGTCTATATCAGCAGTTTTGTCTATTGTATAAATTTCACTGTCGTTGATAGTTTATTCAGTGGTCCATAGAGTTTACGTTCCACTGTTGTTCTTTCTGGTCAAAAGGTTTGCCCTAATCTGTCAAATTCGGCGCATTCCTGGAGTACATGCTCTGCTGTCTGGGGCACTTTTCCACAGGTGCACATGGTAGCAGAGAATGCTTTTCACACTATATCATAACTTGGTTCTTTCAGTGACTGATTACGGACTGGGACTGCTCACTATCTCAATGGTTAAACTTGAGATGGTTAAACTTGAGCGCATACAGAACACAGCTATATGCAGGTGGCAACATTTTGCCAGTGACCAAAGGGCCAAGTCCTAGTTAAAACAGATCTTTGGTACAGTACAACTGGTAATGATCCGCGTACCACTCACTAGGCCTTCATGGGCCTTATTAGACCCTCGGGCCGCCAGTTGAATAGCCTGGGTCAATACAACACTCTTTAAAGAAAAGCATGACTCTTTTTGTCTATAATATTGGTTAAAAAGGGGTGGGTGGGAAAAAAAAAGGGGGGGGGGGGGGTGAATCCGATGGGGAAAATTAAGCATTATGATTTTCATTTGCTACAATACCATAAGAATAGTACTAACTATTTATCAAAATTCTCTCTCTCTCTCTCTCTCTCTCTCTCTCTCTCTCTCTCTCTCTCTCTCTCTCTCTCTCTTTCTCTTCCTCCCTGTCGTGTCTTTTTTTTTAAATTTGAAGCTTCTCAGCTGTACCCGAGGCTGCTAACGCCTACACTGGACCCCCACCCCCCCCCCCCGCCCCGGGGAGCAGTAGCGCCCACTTTGGAAAACTCTGATCTAGCTGTAATCGACAACTTCATGCCAACCCCTCTTTTAAGGGCTATGGCATAAAAAAGAAAATTCACAGTTACTCAAACGACAACTGTTAACTGCTTCCGTGTATTGGCAGTCATTGACCGTGAAAGGTGTGCTGGTGAGCAGAAAGTCCCGTGTTGTTGTGTGTTGTTTAGTTGTGGTGAGTGTTGTCGTTAGTCACACATGTTCGGGGTCAGTCATTCAGGGTGCCCAGAATGTATGTAGGCAATTTTAAACGTTAATACTTTCAACCATAGGTCTAGCCTTATATGCCCAATACGCCTGAAAGCTTTGAAAAGTGTATCCCCCCCCCCCCCCTATTTTAAAAACTTTACTTTTGAGGAGAGCCTTAAAAAACAAGTTGAGGTATTGATCACAAAGTCTCTGTTATAGGAGAGCTGAAACCATTGAGGTCGAAAAATGTTTATCGCTCTGCCTGATGCTCTGGTGGGGTAAATTTACTTACTAGCTACTTACAAATTTACAGCCCAAATTAAAAAAAAAAATGTACTAAGTAACAGTTTGCTGTAAGTTGTTGAAATTTATTTAATGATCGTGCTATTGTAATGAATTCTATATTTTTTTTTAAATTTTTGTTTTGTTTTGAGTTGAGTTGGGTAAAGAATTGACATCACATCACTCGGGGCATTCTCATGCATGCTCCTTCCTCGTCTTCAGCAGCCAGCGCAGAGTTACATTACTGATGGTACCAGTCACAATCTGGTTATATGTCCGTATTGATTGTTCTTTGAGTGAAGCGAGCGGTCCAGAGCCTCTTGTTACATCCCGGTGCCTCATTCTCTCTAGGCCATAATAATCTTGTTTCTCTACTGACTTTGTTACTTGTTCCCAAAGAGCCTTGACCACATTAGCCTGGTCATGTATCAATGACCCACCCAGTGGTGCAGAATATTTTTAAATGTTAGCAACCATCTAGTTTTAATTTTGCATTATATGTGGTATACAACATAAATAAATAAGTAAATACAAAAAAAAAAAAAAAAAAAAAAAAAAAAAAAAACAAACAGGCACCGATTAAAAGTAAACAATCAGCATGCTAACATTCAAATAAATAACGGGAACTTTCAAAACATCAAATTGCAGGCCTCTACTAGGCGTTTCACTCTCAGGTGATCATCCCCAGAATTAGTCTCCTGTTGTTAAACTTTTTTTATTGTATGCCAGATAGGCTGTCAAAAAAACTATCACGCTGCACTCGTTTATTGATTTCACAACAGTCTCCACGCGTGTGACAGTTGCTATATAATATATGTTTAGGGGTGCACAAAATAATATTTAAAAAGCATCGTTGCTGTTCGAGGCTTTAAAAAAACAGCAGAACCTGTGCAATTGAACATTGTAAAATCATAAGGGCATGGGAAGTCTACGGCCAGTTTCAAAATTCGTGTTTATCCGTTCAGAAGTTTTCTAGGTATTTGTAAAATTGTGAGGGCACCCGTTTAGAAATGTATTATACCAGTCTCAAACCTAGAACCTCAGTTTGACAATAGGGAACAGAATCATTGGTACTTTTCGATATCCGACAACAAACAGGCGAAATCTACAGGTTACGGAACAGTCTAATATTCCAGGGGGTGGTAGATGAAAAGTAAAGTGTAGTAATTTGGCAACCGGGTTGGGAAACCTGATCTTACCACCCCCAAAATATTGGACTGTCCCGTGACGTCATATGTGGTCAGCTATTGGGAAAGAACAGAATAATTACAGAAACCAGCTGTCTTAGAAGTTCTGCAGCGTAACAAGAAAAGATCACATTCACAATTAAAAAATAAATTAGCATAAGACTATGATTAAGCCAGTCATTCAGCTCAATACACAGCAACAGGCGAGACGGTTTGGTCATGTAATGCGAATGCCCTGGCACCAACTGCCACTAAGAGCCACGCTTGGAAAACAAATTATAACTTAATAAAAACAAGACCACATGAAACGTAGAACGACGACATCAAGAACTACATTAAAGGAAGGAAAAAACAAACATCGAATTATGGACTTCATTCCGTAACTTTCTAAAAGACATGAAAAGATATAAAGCCAAACGAAAAGTAGATCAGCGAGCTTCACAGTATAACAAACGCAAACGAAAAGTGAACGTTGCGGCTATAGAGCCTTCATCGGCACTTACATACATCAAACAAAACCACACGGATAAACAATAATCACTTAACTGACGGATCCTGAAGCAACCACATTGATGTCTTGCCACTGGAATAAAGAGACGCGACAAACAAAGTTGATGATCCACTACACCTAACCTGCCTTGTATAGACGGCACACACACGTAAGGTGAAAAAAAGTATTCAAATGCGCATACTAAAACGTTGATTCTGATCTTAAGTACGCACACACACTAGCACGCGCACACACACTCATACAACACTCAACGCATGCACACAACCACACTCACAGACACACTCTCTCGCACCAAACACACACACACTCGCACACACACATACACACACTTGAGACGCCGTGGCGTAGCGGCTAGACGCTCGCCGCGGATCGGAAGGTCGTAGGTTCGCTCCCTGGCGGAGCCGGACTTTTTCAAAAATAACCTTGAATCCCAGGTTGACCCAGCCTTGAGTGGGAACCGGGTGCAGCCCCGGGAGGTGAAGGCAACCGGCGTGATGCTGACCATATACCCCTCTTGTGCCGTTTGGTCTATACAAGTACAGGTCTAGCCCAATATGCCCTATCCGCCTGAAAATGTGGAGAAAGTTCCTTTACTTTACTTACACACAGACACTCACACACAGACACTCACACACAGACACTCACACAAAGACACTCACACACAGACAGTCACACACAGACACTCACACACAGACACTCACACACAGACACTCACACACAGACAGTCACACACAGACACTCACACACAGACACTCACACACAGACACTCACACACAGACAGTCACACACAGTCACACACAGACAGTCACACACAGACAGTCACACACAGACAGTCACACACAGACAGTCACACACAGACACTCACACACAGACACTCACACACAGACACTCACACACAGACACTCACACAAAGACACTCACACACAGACAGTCACACACAGACACTCACACACAGACACTCACACACAGACACTCACACACAGACAGTCACACACAGACACTCACACACAGACACTCACACACAGACACTCACACACAGACAGTCACACACAGTCACACACAGACAGTCACACACAGACAGTCACACACAGACAGTCACACACAGACAGTCACACACAGACACTCACACACAGACACTCACACACAGACACTCACACACAGACACTCACACACAAGAAAAACCTCTCTCCTCCTATATGGATTTTTTTTTAACTCCTTGGTATCCCCAAAACTGACTGCTCTAAAGTTGAGGATTCCTGGGATAGATATAGTATAAATAATTATTGGCCGTAAATGAAAGCGTTAACTTGTATATTTAAACACAATTTTCTTTTAGTGTAAAACAGTACCACAGTTTTGGGGACTCCTTGTGGAACAACTGGGCCCCATTTGTAGCGTGACATCTGTGACAGTTTCATTGCGCTACAGAAAATGTTGCTCTAGTGTAGCGGTTCCCAGAGTTTTGACTTACGGGTACCTTTTTTAGAATCACTTACTATAACGGAGTCGCTGGGGCCAACAGTAAACTTTGTCTCACAAGATAATAGTGTTTTTAATAGTGTCGTGATGTTAGTAGAGCAGACAGACAGCGGGTATAGAGTAAGCGACTGTCCTCATTATCATCATCATCATCATCATCATCATCATCATAAACCACTTCTTCCAGTGCACGCTGCTGCCGCTGGCTATTGTCATGCCGTAAAGGCGTAGTGTCTTTAATGTTGTCGATCCATGTTTTCCGCGGCCGTCCTCTTGCTCTTATAGCTGATCTTCTGAGATGTAAGGCTTGTGATGGTGTTTGATCTTGCTGCATTCTAACTAGATGGCCAAACCATTTGATCTGCTGTTTATCGATGATTCTAGTACATGGTGTCGTTCCCACAATTTTTTCTGATACAGTGTTGCCACTTTGGATCTTTTATATCCAAATTTAGATCTTTTTCATTGCATTTAGATCCTGTTTTTGACGTTTAGATCGTAAATATTTTTATAGACCCTTTTTATATGGAGTTAGATATTTTATAGATTTTTTTTTCTTTCAGTGTCAATTTAATAATTACTGTGTAAAATATTTACTACAATTTTTTTGTTTTGGTCTGGCACGTACATTGTGACAACTGCCATTACTTGAACTTTGAACTCTCACTGGGGTCAACGCACAAATATCTGGCAAACCCAGTACTGATTAATAAAAACGTGCGTAAATCATGCTAACTTTGTTTCAGCCGTATCCTCACTGTGCTGACTGTGTGTTTCTTTTTCATGTGATTTAAAAAAAAAATTGCTCACCTTCTTATGTGGCTTTCACTTTGAAAAAACTTTCAACATGCCAAAAGTAAAGTATGAGCAAAACATTTCGGAAAGAGTGGTTGCATGATGACAAAATTAAAAACTGTGTGATGGCAGTTCCTGGGGATATGACCAAAGCTCGCTGTAAGTACTGCAAGTGTGAAATTAAAGCGAAAATACACAACTCAAAGAGTCAAGACTAAAAAAGCATAAAACTGCAGTTCAATTTAAAGATATTACACCACTGACATTTGTTTTCAGAACTATACTGATAAATGAATCATCAAAAGTTGAAGTATCAGTGGCAGTGTTTTTAATTTGTCACTGTGCAATTTCAAACTGTGACCATTTGATCGATTTGTTAAAAAATCTTGGACTAGTTCAATTTGAAAAGTGTGATGTAGAAAGTATAGTTTAGGAACTGAAGGACCTTTTAATCAGCAAACAGGCTTGAAGAATTAGGCTGTAATTGGCACTCATAATGCCTCAGTGATGGTTGGTATCAACAATGGCGTTTATGCCAAGTTGAAGGAAGCTATCCCATCGTTAACACTTATAAAATGTATGTGTAATTCATCGCAGCTAGCATTATCACATGCTTCATCTAAATATTTACCAAGGAATTTGGAATACCTTATTGCTGAAACACTTTACTGGTTTTCCAAATCATTTGTCAGACAACAGCAATACAATACATTATATTTGGCCTTGAATTATGGTTCCACACCACCGAAAATTCTGTCAGATTGCAAAACTAGATGGTTATCAATTCAACCAGCTGTTGAAAGAATTATGAAGCAATTGTTGAAGTTGAAGACACACTTTGAAATAACAAGACAACGTGAAAAGTGCTACACAGCTGAAATACTATATGGAATGTACAGTGATGAAAAAAAAGTTGTCATTCATTCTCTTTTTATAACCTATTCTAATGGAAGTGCAAAAAGTTAATAAACTGTTCGAATCTAAACATGTTGATAAAGTTAAATTACTTAATGATCTCACTTTGCTATTTCACTTAGTTGGTAAAAGACTGGTGTTGCCAACTTCTAAAGCTGATTTGCTCACTTGCACTATAGAGAGCTATTTGGCTCCTAAGCCACACCTTGGATATTAAATCGAATCAAAAATTGATGATTTATAAACAAAACGACTGTTAACAGAGGATGAAGAGAACAACTTAAGAAAACGCTGTCAAGATTTCCTTATCTCATTATTCAAGCAACTGAAGCAGAAACTTCCTGATAATCTAGATGTTTTGAAAAATATTTCACTTTCTTCTGTGAGCAACATACTTCAGCCAGTAAAGGACATACCTAAATATTGTAAAGTTATGAAATTTTTAGGGGCTACTGATAATAGTGTCGCGGAAGCAGAATATCAGTTAACCAAAATAAAGTTAGCTGAATGGACAAACAAAACAGAAACTAAAGCGTTTTGGAGTGAAGTGAGACAATTCAAAGATGCCTCATCAAACAGTCCATTCTGTAAGCTATTTAAAAGTGCCATGTCTGCCATGATACTACCCCACTCAAATGCTGACGTAGAAAGAGTTTTCAGTGCCATGAATTATATCAAATCTAACCTAACAAACAGGATGAAATTTGACCTCTTAAATGCTATCGGACCATTAAAATTCGGCCTGATGAGACTAGGGAAATAAGCCTACTGTTCCACTTATAAAGAAATTTGAACAGCTAAAGCATACTAGGGTCATTTTGGATCTGAAGCTTCAACTTAATTATCCAAGCTAAGTTAATCCTGTGGATCTTGTGAGACAGACATCAGTAAAGATGAGGACATGATTATGTAGGGTAAGTCATAACAAAAGCTATGTAATTTTTTGACTTTTTCAATTTGGATGTTTTTTCTACATCTTTTCCATGCAGATTTAGATCTTTTTAGATATTTTTTGACACCGTTTTGGATATTTTTTTGGTCAGAGAAAAGTGGCAACACTGGTCTGATAGTTTCATTATTCACTTAATCTCGGATGGTTAGGTTGGCGACTTTTCTCAGGCATCTCATCTCGCAGCTGGTGATTTTACGTATATAGGATTTAGATAGTGTCTATGTTTGGCACTAGTAGCTTAATGTTAGAATAAATATGCTGTTTATAATCAGTCTCTTTGCACTCATAGATTTGCTTGGATGTCAAGTAAAGACATATTCAGCATAATCTATACAAAGTTCTTAAAATATACTTCTTAAATATACTTGATGCAAGATCACAGCAGCTAGGTCTGAAAATCTATAAACGAAAGAGAAAGATAATGAGAAAAAATCAGGTAAATAGTAATGTGGTTTCAGTAAATAGTATATCAATCAAAGACGTGAAGTCGTACACCTATTTGGTCACTAATGTACGTAAAGATGGGGGAAGTGATAGAGATATTAAAATAAGAATACAAAAGGCAAGAGGAGCTTTCATAGCATTAGGGAATTTGTGGAGCTTAAATGGCCTTTACCGAAATACTAAACTTAAAACTGTTATTTTAATGTCAAATTAGTACTTTAGCATGGGGCGGAAACAGGGAGAACAACTAAGGCAATTACTAATAACTACAGACCTGGTGCATACGCAGAATAGAGGAAATTAAACGGTGGATAGAACACACATATAGAAAACCAGAGAACAATATAACTAGAATGTCTTTGCACTGGAACCCACAGGGGCATAGAAATAAAGGAAGGCAAAAAACAAAAAACAAAAAAAAACACGGAGAAGGGAGCTGGAGAACGAAGCTAGAAAGATGGAGAGGACATTAGGAGAGTTGCATGAGATAGCAAAAGATAAAACGACTTGGTGTGTGTTAGTTGAGGGCCTACGGTCCATTGGGAGCTGGAAAGGCAAAGAAGGAAAAAGACCACCCTCAAACGTGGCATTACCAAAAGGTGATCGTGAATTAAAGATCTTCCAGAGTTCCCTACTTGGGTTTATTTGCGTTACATTGATTGTACATTGTTGGTTTCTTATACTCCTTGAGCTGCATAAAAACCCTGTAATGTGCACAACAAACATCGTTTCGTTGATTTGTTTAAAAAAATAAATTCCTCACCTTCAACCAGCGTCACTGAAGGGAATTTTAGGTTATAACTATGGCCAGGTTGTGTGAGTCATTTAAAATGTATTAGCATTGTACGCCACCAAGAGCCATGAAAAGGACTCCTGCAGTGTTGATGTCTTCACAGGAGACAGATACTCTCCCCACAGGCGGCGAAGTCGTCTACCGGCCAGCTAATGGGCGATCCGGTCTCCGATGAACTAACACCAGCTGAGAACCATTGCACTAGTGTAATCCGATATTGAATTTTGTTGATTATATTACTGGCGTTCTTTGAGCTTTGCAGTCGCTGAAAACAACACTGTTTGTAGGTGTATTGAATTTAAGCCTCATTCTTTAAGCTTACCTTTGGGAGCAAGTAAACAGCTCGGAAGCACAAACAAGATCACCGAGAGCTGAGGAGAATGTAGTGACCAGGGGATCTGACCGACGCTGAGAAGTCAGTAGAAGGTCGAGACAGACATACAATCAGACTGTTACTGCTTGGAATGGGAGCTCTGTGCTTGTTGCTGAAAATGGGGACAGCGCGTTTGTGGAAATGTCTTTAGTGCGGTGAAGTCGATTCTGGCTCATAACAGTTGAAGACTAATTTATGTTCAATTGGAAGTCTCCGTGGAAAACTGGTCATGCCGTTTTTGCTTGGAATCATTGAGCTCGTGGGTTCCTTTTTACGATTGTGATGTTTGGTTAAAGAGTGCCATTTTAACGGACTTTTGCTGGGATCGTCGCCTGAGCTTCAGAGTTCGTACTTTATGTGACGCGCTCGGCAGACGGCTAACGGTTTTGCAGCGAGAGACTGAGCCATACTAAATTAAAACCGGTGCAATAAAGTCGATGCTCTCACCTTTAACCTTTACCCTCATTTCTACCTCTCTCAGACAAACTATCCTATGAAGTCACTATTAGCTCATCGTCCTCAATAATTTTCCCTTGTGCGCTTAAGCGTTGTGGGGAGAAACAGTTTGCGATCCATTGTTTGATCGGCAGCAACGGCTAGTGTCATTCCATTTCGGTGTAGAAGCTATTTAATGTCATCAATCCATGTAATCCTAGGGCGACCTCTTGCTTTCTCTTTAGATCTGTTCATGTGCAGTGTCAGAGTTGGTGGTAATTCTGGCTGCATTCTTACTAAATGACCACAACCATTTGATCTTCAGTCTCTCAATGAATTTTGTTGCATGTAGCTGTTTCTACAGTCTGTCTGATAATATCATTTCTAGCTTTGTCTCAGATGGTAAAGTTGGCTGCATTCCTCCTGCATCTCATTTCACAGGTGTTAATTTTTCATACGTTAACCTTTGATAATGTCCATGTCTGGCACTGATAGCACAGTGTTGGTATGGGTATTCGTTAATATGTCCAACACCTATTGTATGTTGGTAGGACATCACACAAGCGACAAACACCCATTGACACAAAGTGCCACCATGCGGATGAGGATCACCCGTGAATAGGTCTCGTGAAGAAGCCCCGTTGAGCCGTTAAGACATTTTTATGGCTCGGCTATATTTAGGGCCCCCGGGACAAGCCAGGGTGGGACTTCAAAATAACAAAATATTGCATCCCACATGAGGACGACTTGTACTATGAATTGTCTATTGCTATTTCCTTTACGTTGAGTCTTTACGTCCTCTTTCACCGCTTTGGGTGTCGATGGAGAAATAAAGTTCGACTCCTTGCTCTTTTTCGTTTCGACCATAGACACATCCTGCTGTTGTAGAATTTATCAAATGTTATCTTTCCACGTAGTTCTTGGTCTACCTCTTAACCACGCACTTCTTATCTTTTAGTGTATTCCTTGTCTGATGTTTAGACGACGGATCAACATCATGGCACAAGGGCTTTAACCCATAAGTGCTCCGTTAAACTTCTGACTCAAGCGTTAGTCAGAAGAGCCTCAGCGCAGTGCACGGACTATGTAGCACCGGCGAGGATCCTGAAATACGTTTGTTTATATTTTCAACTCGAAAGTTTGCCCGAGCAGTGCCGTTATGCTACTCTTTTCGATTTCCAACTGCCAAGAGCTTTTTACGTGCCCAACCATACCCACGAACGTCCCATCTTACTACACAGAGACCCGGGGCCTCTAGCACTCGAGGCGGACGCCATGCCTCGAGACCACGCAGTTCCCTTTGTATGGTGTCACAAGGTATTCTATCTAAGTGTGCAACCCCATTGATTAGCTGTATTAATATGCAAGTTACAACTGGCGCGTGCCGATTTCTTCACTTATAACCTCATTCCTCGTTTTCTCTCTTACAGTTCACTCCTGCAGCCTTTCCCAAACATATCATTCCCGTGTACAATAACTGGACATTGCTTTTCAAACAGCCTAGGCTCCAAATCGTTCAGATGAACTGCTTTGACTGACGTTCAGCACCACCAGCACCATACAAAGAGCGATTAACATCCAGTGTCATAAAGTTCCACTATTCAGATGAGAATCCCCTAAGAGCGAGTCCTCGTTTAACCATTAGGTTATTTTAGGGCCCCCGAGACGACATCTAGGGTGATGCTTTAAATAGCTCCCCCCTCCCCCCCCCTCCAAGTGCATCCCATACTGAGACGGTGTTGATAAATGACCTGTATTTATTAGTGGTATTTTCTTTAAAATCGGTGTACATCTGCTATTCAAAGCTTATTTGTGAGACGAATGTGCATGCGAAACTCAAGTTCTGGAAGAAGTTCAAAAGTGAATGAACAACTGGAACCTTTCGTTGGATCTTACACACAGTGCAGTAAAAGAAGAAGAAGAAGAAGAAGAAGAAGAAGAAGAAGAAGAAGAAGAAGAAGAAGAAGAAGAAGAAAAAAAAGATGAAGGGAGGGAATATAAGGTAGAGGGGAGGGGAAAAGAATATGAAGAAGACAAAAGAAGAGGAACAAAGACAGAAAAAGAAGAAGCAACACATTAAAAAGAAGGAAGAATAAGAAGAAAAAATTATAGAAAAAAAGAAAGACAGAAAATAAAGAAAGAAAGAAAACAAAGAAAGAAAGACAGAACGAAAGAAGAAAACAACACCTGCACATTATCGACTTCTTCTGTTGTGTGAAATTTTTATGCGGAAAGTGAACACAAATCAATACATGATTTTCCCACGAGTCCATTTGCGAGCAATCACAAAGTTAGATCTACTGTGTCGGGGACATGTTACAAAAAAGAAAAAACGTCCTTCTGGCTTTCATGCTAAATAATAATACATTGCAGAGGTAGTTCGGAAATTTGTATCAACCGTGAAGTCTGGGGGTGGATTGAAACTGTTGTAACAAGTTGAAATTAGTTCTAATTTGATTCAACTATTGGAACAACGCTTATAGTTAAATTTGTGAATATTACGAACTTCTCCCCATCTGGGTCTGCTCCGCACATTTACACACTAGGTCACTTGTTATTGGTGCTTGCTCAGGCTCGTTATCTTTGCTCAAGGTTACGGGGGTGTCCCGGTGTACTGTTTGCTCGAGATTAAATTAATTGAAAAACAGACTGACAGAGTTTGGTCATGTAATGAGAATAAATCCAGTGATGCTAGCAACGAGAGCGCTCAACTTGAAAGTAGAAAGATCAAGCTGTAGATGACAAACAAGAAAATGGATTGAAGGAGTCACTGATGTCTCAAAACTTCACAGGATCACAGCATACCGGGAAACCGAGCGCGCCTTAGCTAGGAAACCGATCATCTGTTGGCCTGCCTATTGGCACAAAGCAAAATAAACTTATTGGAAAATATTGTGAAAGTTCAAAATACTGTGACAATGTGAACTTAGTGGAACCCTGAGTGAACTGGTAAGCATTGTACCAGTTAGCAATGTCGCTACTTGCAGCAATATTCTTCTTCTTACTTTGTTGCCTCACTGATACCAGGTTGTAGCCCAGTGTCGTGGTTTTGTCGTCTCACTGATACCAGGTTGTAGCCCAGTGTCGTGGTTTTGTCGTCTCACTGATACCAGGTTGTAGCCCAGTGTCGTGGTTTTGTCGTCTCACTGATACCAGGTTGCAGCCCAGTGTCGTGGTTTTGTCGTCTCACTGATACCAGGTTGTAGCCCAGTGTCATGGTTTTGTCGTTTCACTGATACCAGGTTGTAGCCCAGTGTCGTGGTTTTGTCGTCTCACTGATACCAGGTTGTAGCCCAGTGTCGTGGTTTTGTCGTCTCACTGATACCAGGTTGTAGCCCAGTGTCGTGGTTTTGTCGTCTCACTGATACCAGGTTGTAGCCCAGCGTCATGGTTTTGTCGTCTCACTGATACCAGGTTGTAGCCCAATGTCGTGTTTTTGTCGTCTCACTGATACCAGGTTGTAACGAAGTTGTGTGGTTTTGTCGTCTCACTGATACCAGCTTATAGCCCAGCGTCGTGGTTTTGTCTTCTCACTGACACCAGGTTGTAGCCCAGTGTCGTGGTTTTGTCGTCTCACTGATACCAGGTTTTAGCCCAGTGTCGTAGTTTTGTCATCTTACTGATACCAGGTTTTAGCCCGATTTTGTGGTTTTGTCGTCTCACTGATACCAGATTGTAGCCCAGCGTCGTGGTTTTGTCGTCTCACTGACACCAGGTTGTAGACCAGTGTCGTTGTTTTGTCGTCTCACTGTAACCAGGTTGTATACTAGTGTCGTGGTTTTCTTAATTTGTCTCGCGCTTAGTGGGTGGCTTGTGTGTTGGATCTGTTCATCTTCTTGCAGGTTTCAACTACACCATTTATCCATCTCTTCCTTAATCTTCCTCTCGCCTTTCTATCTGATGTCCTTCTGTAAAAAGTCTCATATGCAGTCTGGTCTGGCTGCATTCTCACTATTTTACTGAACCATTTTATTCTTTGCCTCTCAATATAATCCAGACATGGTGTTTTTCTTCTTTCTCTCAAATTCTGATATTCGTAACACTGTCTCATCTAGTGTTGTCAGTGAATTAATCGAAAAATTATGTGATAGTGAATGAAAAAAATAGTGGACAACCTAATATGGAGAGATAAACTGTGTTAGTTAAATAATAATCGAAATACCATTAACACTGTGGCAACTGGAAGTATATTGACGACTGGAAAGATGTGTGATAACCGGAAATAGAAGAGAAAACTGTGACAGCGGACAAACTATGACACATGACCAGTACGGACAGCTGATGAGAAACTGTCCGCCTGTGTCGCCGCCCGAAAGTAGCTGGGTAGCTACAGCGACGTTCCTCCATTCACCCTAGAGTGTCAACTCTGGTACCCATTTCCTAAAGGCTGAGTTAACACCGGCCGTGGCTGCAGCGAGTCGCAGCTGGATCTGGTGCGTTTTTTCATCTACTATATTCCACAGAGGGATACCGGGTAAAGAAGAAGTTTAGATATAATTTTACAAAAGACTGCTAAAAGTTGAACTGATAGAAACAGTTGGAAACAGACAGATTGTCTGCGTTTGTTAATTTTTTATTTTTATTTTATCGTCAGCAATTTAGGAGTTAAATATTTTAACTCTACTCGAAAAAGACAGCTGTCTCAACGTACTTGAATTGCGTCCACCTCAACTCGCGACCGAAAATAGAAACATCAGAACAAAATCTCTCTCTCTCTCTCTCTCTCTCTATCTCTCTCTCTTTCTCTCTCTCTCTCTCTGTCTCTCTCTCTCTCTCTCTCTCTCTCTCTCTCTCTCTCTCTCTCTCTCTCTCTCTCTCATAGACCACAGAAGAGCAATGAAAGACTGTTAGAGCGCCCAAGTACGAAGTAAAACCTTGCCCTCAAAGAATGAATGTCAAGCATACTCGACGCAAGCCTCGGAAGTGGAAAGACAAGGACAACAGAAGCACTGGTCTGGCACAGCTTGTGAAAAGAATTTGAGTGCACGGCCAGCAGAACCCGAGGAAAAGAAGAGAGAGCCAATCCACTAACAGTGCCAGACGAAGTGACAGCCTTTAAAGGATAGGAAATAAATGGAAAACAAGGAGAGTAAGAAAGAAAAAGACAGGAATAAAGAATGGCTGATCCTGTAAATGTAACCGGTGGCTGGGGGTGTGGGGAATCAATACGTACGGTTGTATACGTCGGAGAAATACAGGTATAGTGTAAAAAAAAAAAACCGCAAAGTTTTTCGATAGCTTTTTTTTTTTTTAGTTGACAGGAGAGTCCGTACGCCTAAAAAATGTCCATGACCAAAATGCAAAAGAATGTCAGCTGATTGTCTGAACCCTAATGTATATATGTATGCAATTTTAACATTTTCACTCTTTAAATTACCAAGATTGTGAATGTCAAAATTATGCTCTTTTCAGTAACAATGCGTTTTTTTTTGTTTAACAATATATATTTTCGGAGTTTTCATTATTAGTCGTATGACAACATGACTGGAACATTAGGGAGCATACTAAGAAATTGAGACCATTGTATTAGCTGTAAATAGAATGCCAGTTGTAAATATTGGCAATGGCTAAACATCGCAATCTAGCTTGTTTCGGGCACATGGTGAGACATGATTCGATTGCAAAGACTGTACTTCAAGGAACATTTTGTTGGGGGAGGGGAAGTTAAGAGGGGGGGGGGGGAGGATAGGAGTGCAATGTAGAACCTGGAATGACAAGTAGAAGACAAAGATGGCGGGTTTTGTGTATTAGTTCTTCCATCGATACATTTCCACGACGACTATGATGTCAAGGACTATGTTATGTTATGTTTTTGTGCACACTTGAAGACATGTGTTCCATTGAGACCATTATGACCGATGCTGATACTGAGGTAAACGTCAGCTGTATATCCTTTATAGATATTTACAGAACCAACCTCAGCCATTTTATTTTGTCTGGCAATTTTACGTTCAGTAGTTTGCCACTGTCGGCTCTGTGGCTAAGTCTATGCGAGCGCTTCGTAATGCCGGGACGCCTGGATCGATCCCAGCTGCGGGCCATGCTCCTTGCGTTGGTTTCGACTGTGGTATCAAGAAAGCCGACCACCCAGAAGGCAATGGCAAACTACTGGACCTAAATTTGCCTAGAAAAACCATAATAGCCAGGGGCTATTGGGGTTGGTTCTGCAAGGATACGCAACTAACCTAACATTTTGCCACTAGTACAAAGGGCAGGGACCGACCAACATGAAGATGGGTACAGGATATAAGTGACTCCTTGAGTTTGAAAGTACATGAGGCGGGAGAGCTGGCGAGAGACCGAGTTTCATTCAGGCAGATCGTCATGAAAGCGACGTTCTGCAAAGGCCCTGCTACATGATGAAGATGACCACTTCTCTGTAAATGATCGGCTCTCGACACCACATTTAAGACGGTCTGCTGTCAAATTGTCTGCAGCAGGGATCGAACCCGGTACCCTGGAGTTAACAAGCAGGTTCACAACGCCTCAGTGACATGCGCTGATATTGAGGTAACGGGGGAATATTTTAACAATCGGACCACATTGTCCCCGTGTGGGTTCCGGGGCCCTATTGTACGGGAAAAAAGAATAGACCCACTGCCTACCCAAAGCATGCCATAAAAGCCGACTATTTGGGAGCTTCGTTCAAAGTCGGAGTGCATCTGCCTGAAATTCAAGGAACCAGCAGTCTGCATACAAATGAGTGAGATATGTAAAACTGAAGCACATGCAACACTTAGGTTCTAGAACAGGACTGCAGTCAAAAGTGCATGAACAACCAGAACTTATTTGACTCATTTATATGCAGACTGCTGATTTCTTGCCTCTCAGGCAGATGCACTCCGACTTCGAAGGAAGCTCTCAATTAGTCGACTCTTACGACATGCTTTTGGAGAGGAAGTGGGTCTATTCTAGTTTTCCCTATAATAGGGCCTCAGAGCCCAAACCGGGACAATAGTAATATTCAAAAACCCAGAAAAAAACTGTTTTTCACGCCTCTTGGGCGCTTAGCAATAGACCTTTATTTTATAGCTCAATCGGCACTCAGGGTGTGATGTGGTCAACATGACGCCGGCCGCTTTTACTTCTCGTAACTTTAACTGGTACCTATTTAAGGCTGCCAGCGTCTATGGCTTAGGTGTTGCAAATGTAAAGCCGCGGTGACGGGGGTTGATCCTTGCTGCGGACAGTTTGTTTTTTTGCGTTAGTTTCGACAGTGTTACCGAGAGCTGACCCTTCAGTCGCAGTCGCAAACTATTGACGGTAAAATTCGTCTAGAATGTAGACGCGAGACTCAAGCCCTGGCACAAAGACAAAGTCCAAATTGACGAACAACCAGGACTTTTCTCCGCCGGAGCTTCCAGTTGGTAAAAAAAGAAGAAGAAAAAGAAGAATGGATGAGATAATCCTATAACCACAGTTTCAACTTCATAGAAGAATTTGCTCCGTGTCTGTGTCAACGAAAACCACACAGAATGTCAACCACTCTTTCTGTAAGGAAAATAATGGACACAGACTGCAAACTCATCAAAGCCAGTAGCATGCACATGCATTAAATACATAAGGCAACCATCAAAAGTGGCAGCTTATATAGACGAACATTACGAATGCAATTCGTGGTCGTTGGAAGCAGCAAATACAAGAGATAAATACGTGTATATGCCGTTAATCGCATAAGGCACCGCTAGTTATCTTTGGCAACAGGCTGCTCGCCATTTTCTGAATCAGCAGTTCACAACATAAGCCACGCTAGGCACACTCGAAACGCATTCTTGATGAAATCTGCAGCTCACAGTTTTGCGCCAAACACCTCAGTAGCGGGCCGGCGTAACTTTTTTCCTTGCAATTTATACATGGAGGAAAATGCAGGGCTAACTATTGTAAAAAGCAATATCTTGCCACGATTGAAAACAGCAAAACGGCCATCCGCCATAGTGGAAGTAAAAGAAAAAAAAAAGTTTCGGAATGAATATGTAGGCTGGTGGATTAGTAAAACATGACGAACCGTGTCTCAGAATTCAGTTGAGGAGACGTGTTTTCTTCCAAAAAGAGATTTTGTTGTCGATCGGGCAGGCGAATACGTGAGCTCTTTAGGCTAAGGGATTTGAAAGCAAATGTCTCTTAAATACTTGAACAAGGATGAGGGTTGGAGAAGAAAATGGAACAAAATAAACGGAAGAAGAAAAATGAAGATGACGCGCGGAGAAAGTGAAAGAGGAATAATACAATTAGGCTGTAGCAGTAGCTATAGCAGTAAAAGTAGTATTAACACTAAGGTGGTGGTGGTGGTAGTGGTGGTAGTGGTGGTAGTGGGGGTAGTGGGGGTAGTGGTGGTAATGGTGGTAGTGGTGGTAGCAAAAGGAGCGGCAGACGAAGAAACAGACGAATGGGAAGGTATATGTGTGAAGGTATGTATGTGTTTATATATGCATGATAAAGTGAGTGGGTGGGCGTGTGTGTGTGCGCGCGCGCTAGTGTGTGCATATAATACAAATAAATACAGATAAAATACAACTGCAGCGTGAAAGACGGGTGTTTGGAAGGGCCGATTGTAAGCCAGGCATGTGAGCCCAAATTGAGACCCTTTAAAAAAAAGTTCGTTCATGTCTAAATCCTGACCTGACCTAAGTTAACTTTTTTCGCAGTCCACACCGTGCGGGTTCGAACCCTAAACATCCGAGCGTCTACACACCACAATATACCTTACTCACCGGGATGACTTGTTCAACCCCTTTACCACATTCCTTTCACGAATGCAGCTATTATATGGCTAACTTGCGAAAACCCATGAGGATCGTCTGCGTAGCTGCGGTGTTCGTGCTTTGTGGTATGCGACTAGTCGTTCTGCGAGATAGACCAAGCCACGTGGGATAAAATCCCAAGCACTGAAGTCGATCATCTTGACTTTAACAATATAACAAGCCTGCTCACATAATATGTTTTCTCTTCTTCTTTTTCTTAAAGTTTGCCAGCTGTAAACTCCGGCAGAAAGTAATGGTTGTCCGTCCGCTTCTGGACTTTAATCTTGTTCCAGAAACTAAATTTTGCAGGCATAACCGTTTTACAAATATGGCTAACTTGTATGCAGACAGTTAAGTCGTCGCTGCTTAGGCAGAGGCGCTCCAACTTCCGATGAACAATCCTGAATTGTTCTCCTTTTACGACATGCTTGTTGAAGAGGCAATGGGTCAAAACCTCTCTCTCCGCCCCCCCCCCCTCCCTTAATTATTTACCCTTCCCTATTATTTTCTTCAAATGCGTGCCTCTCCGTGTGAGTTCTGGGGCCTCATTGTGGGGAAAACAAACAATAGACTCACTGAGTGCCCAAAAGTAGTCGACTCACTGGAAGCTTCCTTCGAAGTCGGAGCGCATCTGCCTGAGAGGCAAAGGACCAACAATCTGCTTGCAAATGAGTCAGATATATGACGCAACACTCAGGTTCTGGAACGTGACTAGAATTAAGAAGTTGACGAACAACCTTAACATTCCGCCGGAGTTTACTGCGGGTGAAAGCAAAGAAGAAGAATGTTGAATTAAGAATCGACATCACAGCAATATGGACACCGCCATAAGTGCTCCGTCTCCATCTTCAGCAGCGAGCAAAGAGTTAAAATTCCCATGGTTCCAGTCACTGTCTGACTGTATATCCGTCTCGCCCTTTTCCTGAGTGTTGGACGTCGGCCAGATCCACTTGTAACTCCTCGCAGTGCCATTCTCCTCAGACCGTAATGATCTATCTGCGCCTAGTCACTGTTCACTCGCTTCCAAAGGGCCCTCACAACATCCATCTTTTCATACATCAGTTCACAACCAAATGGTACAGAACCGGGAAGTCTATCTGCCAGCCCATTTCCCAACACACCGGCATGACCTAAAGAAACTATTTAAAGGATGCTAACTACCAGGGACCTCTAAAGCGATGCTTGCCACTCTGCACGGAGCATACATGTCTCCACCTTTCTCAACATGCTCCGTGAGTCAGTTACGATGACGGCATGTGTGTATAGCTAGCTGATCAAGAAGAAGATATCTACGCCTACAAAGCACTAATAAACATTGACACCACTTCTAACTGTACCCGTTCCATCAATCAAAAATAGAGCAAATTTAGGACAATTGGATGGAACCTTTAGTCTGTTTTGTTCTCATTTCTCAATTCTAATTTTATTTGTCTGCTCAATGACAGCTCTTTTTCACTGTAATTGTGTTGCCTGTCTCTTATACCACTACTTGCGTCCTTTTTAGGACGATATTTTTCTTTATTTGAAGCTCTACTCTGGGTCTTGCCAGGGGGCGCAATATAGCCTGGCCATATATGGCCTAAAGGTTTAACGCGTTTTCTGAGACCTCTCCACGGTGATCCTCATCCACATGGTGGCACATTGTGTCATCAGGTGTTTATGATGTCCTGGTGGGGTAGAAATTCAGTCAGTCAGTCTGTCTCTTTGGTGTCTTTTTGAACTCGCTCTAAATAAATTTATTAATCTTATATAATAACTGGCATATGGCTTGATGTTTCTGTGTGTGTAAGGCGGAAAGTGTTCAAAATTTTGCTTTGTCGCTCTTATGAGTATGCTACTTCAATGTCTAGCATGTTTACCCTTTTTGTTTCTGCTTAAGTAATGTAAGGGACCTTTTTTAGTGCTTTATTAATTTCCTACCCCAGATGACGTCACATGACTGTCCAACATTTTAGAGGGTGGTAAGACTAGGTTTCCCGGCTTTCTGATGTTTTTAACGACACAAAAACATATAGAACTGGCCCTAACCCCAACTCACCTACGTCCTACTAGAGAATGCTGCCTAGGTCCCATGACTGCATGCAACCTATCTACCACCCCTGAATTATTTGACTGACCCGTGACCTGTTGATTTCCCCTGTTTGGGTTAGGATATTATTAAAGCACCCTTTTTTTTTTAACTGCGCAATTAGCGCACAGACACTTGGGAGGTATAGCAGCTGCAGACCGACACCTATGGTAGCAGACGGTGAAAAATGGGCGGGGAAAAGCGGACGGTAAAGGCGGACGGTGAAAGACGGACAGGCAAAGACGGACGGTGAAAGACGGACGGAAAAAGACGGACGGTGAAAGACGGACGGAGAAAGACGGACGGTGAAAGACGGACGGTGAAAGCGGACGGAGAAAGACGGACGGTGAAAGGCGGACTGTGAAAGACGGACAGGGAAAGACGGACGGTGAAAGACGGACGGAGAAAGACGGACGGAGAAAGACGGACGGTGAAAGAGGGACGGTGAAAGACGGACGGCGAAAGATGGACGGTGAAAGACGGACGGTGAAAGACGGACTGATGCAGTTTGAAAGCGGCCTATGGCAAAAAGCTAAAGGAAGGAGAAGTGTGAGAAAGCAAACCTTCTTATGTAACATAATTAAAGTGGTGTAAAAGACAATTTCCCTCACCTTTAGACGTATTGGGCATATAGAGCTACACATATATATTCTATAGCCCCTGTGGCACTCCGCCGCACACCGGCCGCCTATTACTTCCTCGAACTTTGGCTGGTACCCATTTAAGGCTGGATCGACACCCAATTTTTTGAATAAAAAAGTCCGGCTCCGTCAGAGTCTGAATCCACGATCTTCAGATCTGTAGGAGAGCGTCTAATCGCCAGGTACTGCCACTCTGGCACTGGACTTGACAGTCATAGCAGACCGTGTTTCCAAAACCAGAGGCACAACTTCATCGTCCTAGGAGCTGACAGTTACGTATGTATCAGTGGCCAGGTGTCATCAGTTCACATTTGCAAACGTTAGCTGGTAACTATTACACTGGAGATGATATCACGTGATATTTGCCTCCTCGTCGCTTCTTTGTTAGGTGTATGCGTGCCCAGCTAGCATTTTCATACATAGACTTATTGGTAGCTTTCAAACGTTACAATTTCTGTATGTAGCACACAACGACAGTTCCTTTTGCTATGTGGGAGGCGTAAAATATTCAGGTATTTGTAATAAAAAGTAAATAGGAGCAATAAATAGTAAAATAATGCAACTTTCTTTAACAGTGGATAGTATTAGGGCGAGTACAGCCGTTACAAACCAGATGTCTAACAATTTAAATAAATAAAGCAAAACCTAGATTTCTCTCAGATAATAGAAACTTGATCGCTGATGCATGCCGTGAACATCACGCCACCATTATTGTACAGGTCATTTCCTAATAGTAAAGTTAGGATAAGTCGATCTATAAACTTAGCTAAATTTTATGTTGTTTTTAGTGTTGTTGTTGTTTTTAGTGTTGTTGTTGTTTTTAGTGTTGTTGTTGTTGTTGATGTTGTTGTTGGTATTGTTGTTGTTGGTGATGTTGTTGTTGTTATTGTTGTTGTTGTTGTTGTTGCTTCTTCTTCTTCTTCTTCTTCTTCTTCTTCTTCTTCTTCTTCTTCTTCTTCTTCTTCTTCTTCTTCTTCTTCTTCTTCTTCCTCTTCTTCTTCTTCTTCCTCTTCTTCTTCTTCTTCTCCTTTTTCTTCTGCTTATGCTGCTGCTGCTCCTCCGCATCATCTTTTCACTATTCCTATTATGGTCAGCAACATCACCATCATTATGCCTATAATAATAATAATAATAGTAATAATAATAATAATAATAATAATAATAATAATAATAATAATAATAATAATAATAACTGTCATTCTTACCGCAGTTATCATCATCATCACCATCGTCATCATTATCCGCACCATCAGCAGCAGTTTTTATCTCGCGACTAACCTTTAAAGTACGATTGGCACGCAGTGCTGTGGTTCACAGCTAGCATGCGATATCAGGGCCTTTCAATCTAATACAAAGGATTTAAGTAAATCCTAACTAGTTCGCCTTTTAGAACACCCCCACTCGCCCTTTTTTTTTCAACCCTTTTTTCCTCATCCAACCTAGAAGAAAACATTGATCCTATCTATGTAGTGGGGACGCTCATGTGCGTATCAGAAGGTCGTGGGTTCCTGTCTTGACGGGCCAGACCTATTTTTTCTTAAAAAATATTTGTTAGGAAATAAAGGCGGCCGGCGTGATGCTGATCACATCATCCACCAAGCGCCGTTTGGTCTATAAAATATAGGTCTAGCCCTATATACCCAATACGCCTGAAGGGTGGAAAGGGGTCCTTTACTTTTCACTATCTATGTTGACCTGGCTTCTGGCTGGGAGCCAGTTTCTAAGGATGACCGCGGAGAGTTGAAGACCTTGTAGGTCTGACCAGTGTCAGAATCTGTCCTGAGTCATCTTCAAGTGTTGTGTTTCAGTATCTCTACATCGAGAGTTAAAGAGCTTAATAAATTCAAGCTGGCGTAATTTGGTAAAAGGTGAGAAAAAAGGGGGGTGTGGGGGGGGGGCGGGGGGGGGGGTGACTGCGGCAGAGCTTATATTTTCTTGTCCATTGAGTTTTCCAGTCAAAGTTTGGGTTGTATTTTCTAGCACTTTGCACATATCCGAAATAAGGCTCTTTAAATTGTAGTCCTCTATTTTATTAGTTCTGACACCCAAGATGGAAGCAATAGCTCAGTTACTGTTTTTAAATCTTGCTCCGGTGATCAAACTAGCTGCTACTCCTTGGAAAATAGTTTCATGCACAGTTTTGGCGCTCAGTTCCACGGAGATTTATATTCAACACAGTTTTATTTAATTGTAATAATTTATCTTTTTAGTTAACTTGCTCATTTCCACCTCCCACTCCCTTTTCGCATGCTTACATACTTTTTATTTTTTGTTGTTGTTTTTTTTTTTGTAATATAGTTCTTCATATTCATTCTCTTCCAATTCCGTATTTCCTGGTTTCCTGTTGACCTTGGTTTTATAGAAGCTTTGATGTCTTGACCTGTTGAGGTTCTCAGTCAATGTTTGTGTTATATTTAGTACTCCTTTGACAAAGACTTTGGTCGGAGTGTTGGGTTGCATTTGTGCGAGTCTCTTCCAGTTAATTCCGCTGAATTTTCCAGCCACATTTTGTATTATTTGCAAATTCAAACAGGCTTTCTGTGGACATGGAAGCCGCCGTGATATAGTTGCTATGCTTTTTTCTCAAAAATCACCTTGGCTCTCAGGCCGAGTCTCCAACACACCGAAAGGCGGGGAAAAGGGCCCTTTGTTTTGATTTTCTGTGGACAGCGATACCTGCGGCCTTGCGTTTATATAAACTTAAGGTATGGAGGTGGTAACCTTTCAGTGCGAAGGCAAACGTCTTTATGTCAACTATCCTAGATAACTGAGACAGCCACCAATTGCCACCTATGTAGTTCTGAAACTAACTTTTGTGTGGACATTAAGAATAAATATGTTTTACGAACGACCCATCGGCGACCGGGTTGCTCATTGGCTGGCTGGTAGATAACTTCGTCGTCGGTCGGCTCAGTTTTTGGGTCTGTCTTCCTTGGTCGCGTCGGCGTCTGTTGGTTAGGCGTTGCGAACGCGCTTCGTAATGCCGGGGTGCCGGGTTCGATCCCAGCTGCGGGCCTTGCGCGTTGTGTTTGTTTCAACAGTGGTATCGAGAAGCCGACCGTCCAGAAGCAATGGCAAACTACTGGACGTAAACTTGCCTAGAAAAACCACAACAGCCAACAAATGCTGGGGTTGGTTCTGCAACGTCCTGTAGAGGACACGCAACTAACTTTTCTCCTTGATCGCATCAACACTACAAGTGTTCTTTCAGGGCTACTTGGTAGCGAGCAGTGCTAAGCCAATTTATTTGGCGCCTATAAACCTGGTCACAATTATTACCTATAGCTCCCCCTTTGTGAATACTGGTTAAACGTGAAAAATTTTTGTTCGCAAAGCAAGACAAAGTAGGGACGACGAAAGTAATTTGCCACTTTCTCAGACAGGCCTGGCCACGAACGAGTTGCCAGGACATCAATTATTAACGTACTTGTGAGCTGTGGCGCCCTTCAACAAGGTACCTCTAACAGCAAAATAGCCTTAATGGATGTGTTGTAGATGAGGGAGATGCCATCTCCGTGGAGAAGAGGTTAGGCCGTCAGCCTCACTTTCTGGAAGTCTCTGTTCTATTTATGATTCTGAACCTTACAATAGGATAGATATTTAGGAAATCCTGCCTCCTGTTACCGGAGACAGACCCAAATACCGTCCTAACTTGCGAGGTAGTCTTCAACTGTCGAGCCAACAGGTGACCCAGTCGCCGATGATGTGTCACGGCAAATGGTTACCCATAATTTGTATACCACTATCCAATTTAAACAGTGGTGAAACAGATCAATGGGCAAACCATATTATTTACTTTGTTTATGTCTAATTTATTGTTAGTTTCGACACATTATTTTTTCAAAATGTATTCCTGATTACAAATCTGTTGGTCATTCCATCAGCTTTTCTCAGACATTTCATTCATCAAGCTTCTTCTTCTTCTTCTGCTTCTTCTTCTTCTTCTTCTTCTTCTTCTTCTTCTTCTTCTTCTTCTTCTTCTTCTTCTTCTTCTTCTTCTTCTTCTTCTTCTTCTCTTGCGCTTCTCGGGTGACTTGGCTGATGAATTTGTTCATCTTTTTGGAGGTTTCAGCTACACCATTTGTCCATCTCTTCCATGGTCTTCCTTTCGCTTTATGCCAGATGCTCTACTGTAAAAAGTCAGATATGTTGTCTGGTCTGATTGCATTTTCACTAGATGGCTGAACCATCTCATTCTTTGTCTTTCAATATAATCCAGACATGGTCTTATTTCAACTTTCTTTCTAATGCTGGTATTCGTAACCCTGTCGCGTCTAGTTTCAACAAGCATACAGACTGGAAATCAAACCTTTGCATATTTCTATGATATATATATATATATATATATATATATATATAACATTTATATATATATATATATATATATATATATATATATATATATATATATATATATATATATATATATATATATATATTATTTATAAAAATGTAAATTTTCCTATGTTGTAACCTAAAAACTCGGAAACTACTGAACCGATTGCTTTCAAATTTTCACACAACGTTGCCTCTGACTCAAAGCGTGATTTTTTTGTCAGAAAATCGCACAAACCACGAACGACGTAGCTCTAGCAATGGTTAAATCATTATTTGTTTCGTTGCGAGCCCGGATTTCTTTTTAATCGACTAGCCACCTTTGACTGTGTAACACCGAACATCAGATTCTTATTATATACTTTCATTTCTACTAACTGCTTGTGTATTTAGTAGCGTATTTAGTTGTAAGCATTTCACTTTTTACTCGAGTAATAGGAGTTCGATTCCCCTCTGGGGGATATAATTTTTTTTTTGGGGGGGGGGGGTGGAGGGGGAGGGTGCCCTACCTGGGTGGCTGCCACGTTTTGTTGTGGTTTATAGCTAGGCTGCAATATCTACGCTTTTTTTTTCGTTCAATTTTTGGGTTTACAGCTAGCCTGCGATAGCGGCGACGTGATGCTCAATGTTCATGTCACGGGTAATATTCGTTCGCCCATGAGAGGGCGGTTGGCACGTTGTGTTATGGTTTACAGCTAGGCTGCGATATCTGACCTACAGTCTTCAGTCTTCGGTAGTAGAGTTATAAGTATACCACCCTTCACGCGGATAATCGGTGTTCGATTCCCCGCTAGGTGCTAATTTTTTCCCCTTAAGGGGCGATTGGCACGGTGTGTTATGGTTTACAGCCCACAGATATCCAATTTTAGTACAGTCCAAATTAGCCTCCCCCCGACACTTCACTCATTTACTATTCGTTAATGACAGAAACTGTTTACTAAGAAGGCTTACGGTCCAGTTTAATGCTACCTATTTTTGTCTGGTTGGACACGGATGCCAAGCTCAATTTAACAACAATATTTCGTCAGACGATGTCTTTCGCATTCTTCGTAGAGGATGATATGATTGTCACGAGGGGGGGGGGGGGGGGGGGGGGGGGGGGTTAAGCCAGACACTGTTAACTGAGAGAGCTTAAAATATTATTTTAACGTTCTCATTTCTTAACTATTTTTATTTAAACAACTAGCTGTGCCCTATCATTCGGAGAGGGAGATATAATTCGGCAGATGCTTGAGTCTTTGATAGCGTAGTTGTATATTTTGCGTGTTACGGGGGGTGACTGGCGATCAATGCCCCGCTGGGTGATTAAAATTTTTTTAGCCCCTAACTAAGCGGCTGGAACGTTGTGTTGTGGTTTATAGATAGGCTGCGATATCTACGTCATTTTTTCCGCTCGGTTTGGGAGTTTACAGCTAGCTGCGATAGCGGCGACGTGATGTTGGTCATGTCACGGGTAATCTTCGTTCGCCCTTGAGAGGGCGGTTGGCACGTTGTGTTGTGGTTTACAGCTAGGCTGCGATATGGGACCCAAATTCTTCAGTCTTAGGTAGTATAGTTGTACGTATTCCGCCCTTCACGTGGTTAACCGGTGTTCGATTACCCACTGGGGGCTAAATTTTCTTTTTCCCTTAGGAGGGCTGTTGGCATGTTGTGTTGTAGTTTACAGCTAGACTGCGATATCTACACCTTTTGTCCAAAGACATCCGATTTCAGTAAAGTCCCATTTATCCTCCCCGCGACGCTTCACTCGATCATAAACTATTCGTTGATGACAGAAGCTGTTAACTAAGACTGCTTACAGTCCAGTTTACTTTGGGGGGGGGGGGGGAGGACACGGATACCAAGGTCATTTAACATTCGTCCCTTCGGAGAGGGGAGATGACAGGTAGGGGTTTTTATTTCCGCTATTTGTGAGTATAGAACGGACTATTACTGTGGGTTCCATCACTGGTTAGGTGATGGAGTTTTGTTTCTTCTTTTTCTTTGTTTGGAGCTCAATTACAGTACGTGGCGACAAAATGCAGCGCCAATTCCTCTGGCTACACCGACCTGCACAGACAGTAGTGACTGCTTTTTTTTCTGAAGGTGGTGGTAGTAGTGGTAGCAGAGTACTGGTACTGGATGGGTGATGTTGTAGCTGTTACACTGGCCACATTTACTTCGCATTACACATTAATGCTATCCACCTGTCTCTGGGTGGACACGGATGCAAAGCTCAATTTAGTTACAATATTTCGTCAGATGATGACTATCCCATCCTTCGGCGAGGATGATATGATTAGTGGGGGGAAGGGGTTGATGTCAGACACTGTTAACTGAGAGAGCTTAAAACATTATTTTGAATTTATCATTTCTTAACTATTTCTATTTTAGTAATTTCGCCAAATTATGATTTTTTATTTCTTCGGAGAGGAACATATTATTTGGGGCAGAGGGGGGGGGGGGGGTTATGCCAGACACTGTTAGCTGAGTTCTCATTTCTTAACTATTTCTGTTTTAATACTTTCGCCAGGGATGATTTTTTAATCCTTCGGAGAGGGAGACGACTGGGTGGAGGGGAAAGGGAAAGGGGGGGGGGTGGGGTGGGGTGAGGGTTATGACACGCACTGTTAGCTGAGAGCTACTTTCTTTCTTTTCCATTTCACCATTCGGGGCCACAGCAACGCGTGGCAGGGCACAGCTAGTATATATATATATATATATATATATATAAAATAAGCAAAGAGACGATGTGTTGATTGGCACTTACAGAAAGAAGCAAGATGGCGGGACACACTAGACAATTTAATCTCGGAAGTCACAGCTACCGTGCCGGAAATAAAACCTGTCATCTCAAGATGGCGTGTGCGTCTCGCAATGGAAACATGTTTACTAAGAACATGACCAACCAGGTACATCACAAATTTATGTCATTGAAAAATAGACTTGCGTGCGCACTTGCCTGCATGCATCCTGGCCGTAAATATATATATATAAGAAGTATTTTCATGTAATATGGAGGATTTTTTTAGAGATGCAAGCATCGCCATTTACGTTAAAGTGCACAACCGATTTCAGTTCGGCATACACAGACTTCAGTTAAACGGTCCAAATGCTGGTAAAAGTAAAGCATAGATCACACTTTTCACGCCTTTAGGCGCATCGGGCATGTGGGAAAAGCACCCATGTGTTAACAATCTAATCAACACTAGGTGGGTAATGTGGTCAGCATTAACACAAGCGTCTCTATTTCCCCAGGGAATATATCCCATTTTAAGCTGGGTCGACCTGCGACGCCATATACCACGATAAAAACCCATGCAGCCAGAAGTGGGTTTCGATCGCGGTACGTTGGAGTTACGAGTCGGACTCGCGCCACACCTAAGCCACGGACGGCGTTCGTAATTCCGGTAACTCACACTAAAGCGGAGTAAATGGAAGAGTCTCACAGACTCAAAATCGCTGACGCCAAGCTCCGTCTTAAGTCTAGCGATCACAGCAGATCAAACGCAAGTGAAAACATTGTCTGAACACTTGAAGATACAACGCATGTATATCCTTTTAATACTTCTTTAATAACAGGAAAATATCCTGTCAGTCATTCTCGATAACCGTTTGTGTGTGTGTGTATGTGTGTGTGTGTGTGTGTGTGAGTGAGTGTGTGTGAGTCGTACCTGCGTGCTAATGTGTGTATGCGTGCGTGTGAGTATGTGTGTGCGTGCGTGTGTGCGTGCATGTGTGGGTGCGTGCGTGTGTGTGTGTGTGTGTTGACCTGCTACATGATGATAATTTGTTAATTATGACGTCAGAAAATTACACTTTATAGTTAATGCGTCAGCTGCTGACACTTTGAAATAAAAAAATATATATTAAATATGTGGCTGGTGCGTTGTTTCTTATATGCGAAGCGCTACTTCATCTTCTTCTTTTTCGATCTTTTTATTAGGTTTTGAACAACGGATCAACATCTTGGGGCACGGGTAGCTACCCATAAATACACACAGCTGCTCTTTAAGTTTATTACAGTTACTACGGTTTACTGTAGTTAGAACTGTACACACTCTAGTGCTTGCATTGAATATTTTAATGCTATTGCTAATGTTTACTGTTACTTGATGTATGAATTAAATGATGTCTGAAATGCGGGAGACTAGAAGAGCAGAACGTTGGACGGGCCTGCGTGCGCAATTCTTATTCCTTCGAAAATAAAGTTAGTTCGTTCGTTCTTATTTACAGGCACACAGACCTGATCAGTGATCGTATAGGAATGCTAAGCATGACCGCCCACTCTTTTCTACTTGACATAGTTTGATGATATTGATTAAGACAGCCTAATAAAGATGGCGTTACGATAATTGCCAGTATACACCAGTGTTTTTCAACTTGTTCACGCCTGCGACCCACGAAAACATTGTAAACTGTATCACGGGTCACCTGACAGGTAACCTAACATTAAACAAAAACACACATATATATATATATATATATATATATATATACATATATATATATATATATATATATATATATATATATATATATATATATATATATATATATATATATATATATATACATATATATCAGTTTATTTGTTAACTTTTAATATTTTGGTAGTATCAAGCGTCCTGTCGCATTGTAAACAAAATAATAGCAGAAGGTATGGTACCAGGAATGAGGGGCAGGGGCAGACCAACACGAAGATGAGCACCGGAAATGAGTGACTCCTTGAAAGTGAAAGTTCACCAGGCGAGAGAGCTGGCTAGAGATCGAGTTTTTTCCCCAGACAGACCGCGATGAGAGCGACGTTCTGCAAAGGACCACTTCATGATGATGATTTGTTAATTATGACGTCTGAAAATTACACTTTTTCAGCTAATGCGTCAGCTGCTGATGCTTAGAAGTTTAAACAAATTGAATATGTGGCTGGTGCGTTGTTTCTGATATGCGAAGCGCTACTTCATCTTCTTCTTCTTCAATCTTTTCATTAGGTTTGGGGGTTTTGAACAACGGATCAACATCATGGGACACGAGTAGTAACTCATATCTGCTCCGTTGTACTTCTAACTCAAGTCTGAGTCCGAAAAAGCTAAGCACAGTGCACAGGCTCTGTAGCACCGGCCAGGATCATGAAATACTTTGGTTAGATTTTTAACTCATTTTGCACGTGCAGCGCCGTAAGGCTACTCTTTTCGATTTCCCTCTGCCAAGGGATATTTTTACGTGCGCAACACTGCACACGGGCGACCGATCTCACTACCCAGAGACTAGGTGGAATTACTAGAAGTCCAAGTCCACCTAAAAAAATCCCAGCTCTTACCGGGGATTGAACCCAATACCTCTAGCACTCGAGGCCGACACCATGCTTCAAGATCAGGTAGCCCCCCTCCCCCTTTCCCCATCTTTTTATTAGAAAACTTATTTTAGAAAGATATCGGACAGTTCAGATATCTCCGTGTACCACACAGCTTTGTCTTCGCTAAACAGGCAAGTTTTCATTTCCGTTGGTAGCAAAAAGTTGACAGTGCTGGAACATCTGCTCAGCACTTTCTGGTGACTAGTTGCAAGGAGACGTCTCCGTGTTTCCTACACCAGTACACTAATCATCATCATAATATGCCTTGCCAACTGGCGTAGGCGCTCATGCGTCTCTACATATCATGATCCCTGGTTGCCTGAAACAGCTCTCTTGATGATATCCCTCCATGCCATCGTTTCAGCCCATCCAGTGTCATCTCTCTTGGCCTGCCTCTACTTCTCTTTCCACTGATGTTTCCAGTTGTCAAGCTGTTCTCCAATGTTTATATTATGTGCCCAATGAACAGCGTTTGTCTCTTTCAATTATTACACTAATATACATTTGATTTCTCCCGTTGGTTTTTATCACTGACACGCTTGACAAAGTCTTTCTGCCACGAAAAGGAAGTCCTTGCAGTGTTAAATTAAACAGGCTGGTAAGAACAGCCACCTGCTCTAGCGCTTTAGAAGATTAAACAGAAAGTTGTTGCGGCCCACTACGTCTTTTCCCGTGGCCCACTCGTTGAAAAACACCAGTATATGAAGCACGATACAGAACATACTGCAGAAGAAACATATGGTTGATAGTTCAAACACCACGTGCCGTGGAAAAGAATTGTTTTAAATATGGCTGTAGGCGAACTTTAGCGAATATAGTACCCGCATAAAACGATACGTTTCAAATCAAAGTTATACATGTGCATCGACACACACACACGCACATACACACAGGAGCACACAAACACACACTTGGGAAAAAACAGGGGTGGGAGACGTGTTTGCACTCAGCCATCCTCCTGCATCAAATTTTTTTTCCAGGTAAATGTCAAGAGTTGGAGGCTGTACCTCTCCCCCACCCCCCCCACATATATATATATATATGTGATCTGGTAATCATAGTTTCAGCTTCATAGAAAACGGGTCACCCCATAGTTTCTCCGCTCCTGTGCCAACGAAAAACACACGTAGCTCACAGTGTCACGCCATGCACTCAACTTAGAAGCTGTGCGACGTTATATACACACAAACATATATATATATATATATATGTGTGTGTGTGTGTGTGTGTGTGTGTGTGTGTATTAAGGCGGGTTAGCTAACAACCTAATAATTTTATAAGCCGGCTAAGATAACCTTTAAACCATGCATAATCCTCTTAAACAGTAATGATACGTTTCTTATTATTTCAAGTCTTCTTCTTCTTCTTCCTTTCTAATCCCCAGTGGAGCATAGGCCCTCAACCAACCCACGCCAAGTCGTTCTGTTCCTCGCTATCCCATGCAGCTCTTCCCATGTCTTCCCCATCTTTTTAACCTTTTTAACTTTAACTATGCTCTCCAGCTCCCCTGCTTCATGTTGTTTTTCCTTCCATTATTTCTGTGTCCCTGGGGGTTCCAATGCAAAGACATTCTAGTTATATTATTCTCCGTTTTTCCCAACATGTGTCCTATCCAAAGCCAGCATCTTTTCTTCACCACTTAGTCCACAAGAACCTCTTTAGTTCTCTCCCAAAGCTCTACATTGGTGATTCTATCACACCATTTAATTCCATTTATTCCGCGCAGGCACCAGTAAACGAATGTTTGTAATTCATTAGTCATTGCCTTAGTTGTTCTCCATGTTTCCGCTCCATACAACAGTACTGATTTGACACTAGAATTGAAAGCTTTTAGTTTAGTTGTTATTTTAATTTGTTTTGATCTCCACAAACTGTCTAGTGTTATAAAAGCTCCTCTTGCCTTTTGTATTCTATTTTAATATCTCTATCAGTTCCCGCATCTTTATCTGCATTACTGCTCAAATAGGTGTACGAATATTTCAGTACACTATTTTACTTTTTTGCAGTTTGACACATTTTTGCTATTATTGTTATTATTATTATTACTCAATGCAAGTTAGTAGAAACATTGGCCAACTACACATACAGCTGAATGGTTCTGATCTGAATCAGATTAATGAGTTTAATTACTCAGAAAGTATGATCACGGAAGATGCTAGAATTGAGATAGAAATAGAAACCAGATAACAGAAAGCAAGTGCACTTATATACACATTTTTTACTATTATTAAGACATCCAAGCATAACTATCAGTGCAAAGAGACAGATTATAGACAGCCTATTTATTCCCACATTAAGCTACCAGTGCCAAACATGGACATTTTCTAAAGCCCATATTTGTAAAATTACCACCTGCGAGATAAGATGCATGGGAAAAGCAGCACACCTAATCATCCGAGATTGAGTGGATAATGATACTATCAGACAAATTGTGGGAACGAAACCTTGTACTAGATTCATCGAGAAACAGCAGATCAAGTGGTTTGGCCATCCCGTTAGAAGGCAGCAACATCAAATCCCATCATAAGCACTACGTCTCAGAAGATCAGCTACAAGAACAAGATGACGGATCGACTACATGAAAGACTCTACTCCTTCACGGCATGACAATAGCCAGTGGCAGCCAGCGGGCACTGGATTTCAAATTATTCCTCCCCACGGCGCTTAACGGCAGAATTGGTTTATGATTATGATTATTATTATTATTATTATTATTATTATTATTATTATTATTATTATTATTATTACATTGACGGTGAAGAGCTTGAGACAGTAGATCATTTTACCTGTTTGGGTTCCACAGTGAAAAGTAAACTATCGCTGGACCAAGAAATTAACATCAGGATAGGTAAGACAGCAACAACAATGAGCAGATTGACAAAGAGAGTTTGGGAGAACAGAAAGCTCACAATTAAAACAAAAACCCTTGTCTATCAGGCTTGTGTTCTCAGCACTCTGCTTTACGGCAGTGAAACTTTGTCAGCCTATTTGCACCACGAGAGACGGCTCAAACAGCTTTCACATGCGATGCCTAAGAAGAATACTTGGCATTAAGTGGCAGGACAAAATCACAAACACTGAGGTACTGGAAAGAGCAGGTACTACAACAGTCTTTTCCATGCTCAGTCTACGAAGGCTTAGGTGGCTGGGTCACACCTGGAGAAAGGAGGATTGCAGAGTCCCTAAGGACATCCTTTATGGTGAATTAAAGGAAGGAAGAAGATGTCGAGGCTGACCTCTACTACGTTATAAAGATGTGGGCAAGCGGGACATGAATGATACAGGTATTAAGGCGGACTCATGGGAACAAAATGCCATGGACTGTGTGGAAAATGCATATCAGGAAAAATACCCCTGCATTACGGGGTGCCTTCACAACGTCTAAGCTACAGACGTTGACATTTAACGCAAAAGAGAATGCATATCTACCACTGTGTTGCTTGTACTTTATTCCTTAAAACATCTGGTGACACCTGAAGAGAAACAAAAAACATCCTCTACGCCGATGGTTCTCAGCCTGTAGGTCACGACTCCTTTGGGGGTCAGACCACCGACCCTTTCACAGGGGTCGCCTAAGACTATCCGAAAACACATATTTACTGAAGTTATGAAGTAGCAAAGAAAATAATTTCAAGGCTTGATGTCACGACAACATGAAGAACTGTACTAATGGGTCACTGCAATATGAAGGTTGCGAACCACTGATCTACGCTGTCATGTATCTACACCACGGGTTTTCAACTACACCAGTGGTTTTCAACTACACCTGGGGTTTTCAACTACACCAGTGGTTTTCAACTACACCTGGGGTTTTCAACTACACCAGGGGTTTTCAACTACACCAGGGGTTTTCAACTACACCTGGGGTTTTCAACTACACCTGGGGTTTTCAACTACACCAGGGGTTTTCAACTACACCAGTGGTTTTCAACTACACCAGTGGTTTTCAACTACACCTGGTGTTTTCAACTACACCAGTGGTTTTCAACTACACCAGGGGTTTTCAACTACACCAGTGGTTTTCAACTACACCTGTGGTTTTCAACTACACCAGTGGTTTTCAACTACACCAGTGCTTTTCAACTACACCTGGGGTTTTCAACTACACCTGGGGTTTTCAACTACACCAGGGGATTTAACTACACCTGGGGTTTTAACTACACCAGGGGTTTTCAACTACACCACGGGTTTTCAACTACACCAGACGTTTTCAGCTACACCTGGGGTTTTCCACTACACCAAGCGTTTTTAACTACACCTGGTGTTTTCAACTACACCTGGGGTTTTCAACTACACCTGGGGTTTTCAACTACACCTGGGGTTTTCAACTACACCAGTGGTTTTCAACTACACCAGTGGTTTTCAACTACACCAGTGGTTTTCAACTACACCTGGGGTTTTCAACTACACCAGTGGTTTTTAACTACACCTGGGGTTTTCAACTACACCAGTGGTTTTCAACTACACCTGGGGTTTTCAACTACACCAGTGGTTTTCAACTACACCAGTGGTTTTCAACTACATCAGTGGTTTTCAACTACATCAGGGGTTTTCAACTACACCAGGGGATTTAACTACACCTGGGGTTTTAACTACACCATGGGTTTTCAACTACACCACGGGTTTTCAACTACACCAGACGTTTTCAGCTACACCAGGGGTTTTCAACTACACCAAGCGTTTTTAACTACACCTGGTGTTTTCAACTACACCTGGTGTTTTCAACTACATCTGGTGTTTTCAACTACACCTGGGGTGTCAACTACACCTGGGGTGTCAACTACACCAGGGGTTTTCATCGACACATGGGTCTTTCAGCTACACCAGAAGTTTTCAACTACACCAGGGGTTTTCAACTGCACCAGGGGTTTTCAATTACACCATAAGTTTTCATCTACGCCAGGGTTTTTTAACTACACCAGGGTTTTCCAACTGCACCAGGGGTTTTCAACTACACCAGAAGTTTTCAACTACACCAGGGGTTTTCAACTGCACCAGGGGTTTTCAATTACACCATAAGTTTTCATCTACGCCAGGGTTTTTTAACTACACCAGGGGTTTTCAACTACACCTGGAGATTTCAACTTCGGGGCACGCCCTTCCCCCTTTTTTGAGGGGCTAAATGAAGGTTCAAGGGTTACGTCAAACCTTTGAATTTGAGATCATTTGTAGTTGTTGTATGTTATGCTATGAATGGTTTTTTTTTCTTGTTAAATTAAACACGAAATACTTTCGAAACTATCATCATCATCATCAACATCATCATCATCTTCTTCATTACCGTCATCATCAAGTGCCTTGCCATCTGGCAAAGACTTTCGTTCATCTCTTTGGTGTTCTGGATCAATTCTACTGATGATATTCATTTATGCCAGTGACTTAACCATCCATATTTATATTTATTATTCAGAAACTATACATAAATCAAAAAGCTGAGATGCCCTATGTTATTTGTCACTTTGATTTATACAGATAGTCTTTCCTTTTTCTAGTTTCTAGTTTATCGTGACTGGGATTTTTCTTTTTGTCCTCGTCTGTTTAATCACATTATTCTTTTAATTTGTGGAGGAGGTGGGGGACCTGGCCCGGGTTAATTGGGAGAGTGGCCCGGGTTGGAGTGGAAGGCGGGGGAAGGGGGGGGGGGTTTGCTATATATATATATATATTCAAGGGGCGCAATATGAAAAAAAAGAAGAAGCTGCTGGTACAGCGGTTATGAACCCAGGGCTGTCATACGGAAGAGCCAGGGTTTTTTTGACACTGAGCTGGTGCTGCCTTATGCCATTATTTGCGTGTTCAACTACTGATGACTTGTGAGTACTGCTGACACCAACGATGTCCTAGTGATCAACTGCTTGTGTTGGCACTTCTGACGGCTGCCTTATTGCATTTGATTCGTGTATGTGCTACAGAGAATGTGGAGCCATGCTCGATAACCTGGTGTGTTCTAAGTTCAAGGGAAAACTGTAAAAGAAGATCACGATTCTTTTTCCTCAACTACAAGTAGTCTGACTATGGACGTGATGGTGGTAACAAAACCAATGATGAGGATAGAGGCACAGCATTGTTCCCATGCGTGTTTTCTAAGTATATGAACGAGCGGACTGGCTTGCTGGCACGGCCACGATAGGCACAGGACAAGCAGTGGACCGGGCCGAAATTCTCAGTGCTCTCATTAAGGCAGGGTGAGAAGATGATCCAGGAGACGACGTTGAATTGGCATCACTTAAAAGACTATGATATCTTCAGGTCAGAAGAGGTGTCGCCAAACATGAACACCATACAGATAGCCAAAGACGAACAGTAAGCCAACACAAAACTGGTGTATCAGTCGCATCACGCTGGGGGACATAGTGAAGGTGAGATTTAAGCATTTGTGGACTTGTCAGATGTGCAATGAGGATAATCTGTCGATTGAACTAACTGACTGACTGACTGACTGACTGACTGACTGACTGACTGACTAACTGACTGACTGACTAACTGACTGACTGACTAACTGACTGACTGACTGACTGACTGACTGACTGACTGACTGACTGACTGACTGACTGACTGACTGACTAAGCAAGTAACCAACTGACTGACTGACTAACTGACAGACTGACTGACTGACTAAGCAAGTAACGAACTGACTGACTGACTAACTGACTGACTGACTAATCAAGTAACCAACTGACTGACTGACTGACTGACTAATCAAGTAACCAACTGAATGACTGACTGACTGACTAACTGACTCACTGACTGACTAAGCAAGTAACCAACTGACTGACTGACTAACTGACTGACTGACTGACTAATCAAGTAACCAACTGACTGACTGTCTGACTGACTAATCAAGTTACCAACTGACTGACTGACTGACTGACTAATTAAGTAACCAACTGAATGACTGACTGACTGACTGACTGACTAACTGACTGACTGACTGACTAATCAAGTAACCAACTGAATGACTGACTGACTGACTGACTGACTAACTGACTGACTGACTGACTAAGCAAGTAACCAACTGACTTACTGACTGACTAACTGACTGACTGACTAATCAAGTAACCAACTGACTGACTGACTGACTTATCAAGTAACCAACTGAATGACTGACTGACTGACTAATCAAGTAACTAACTGACTGACTGACTAACTGACTGACTGACTGACTAAGCAAGTAACCAACTGACTGACTGACTGACTAACTGACTGACTGACTGACTGACTAATCAAGTAACCAACTGACTGACTGACTGACTGACTAATCAAGTAACCAACTGAATGACTGACTGACTGACTAATCAAGTAACTAACTGACTGACTGACTAACTGACTGACTGACTGACTAATCAAGTAACCAACTGACTGACAAACTAACTAACATGTGCTACTTACTTTACCAAAATTGCAGTTTGTATCAAGTGATAGAAATGGGCATTCTGCGTTGTTTTTACCAAGCACATGAACGAAGCAATTATGGTGTGACCTGTCTGCTGCGAAGATGAAACTGCCTTTACCTGATAACCGAGAGACGAGTTTAAAAAAAAAACAAAAAAAGTCCCCCGATGTTCTTCTTCTTCTTAAAGTCCATCCCTTGTGGCTTTGGTAGCCATGTCCATCCCTTGTGTCTTTGGTAGCCATGTCCATCCCTTGTGGCTTTGGTAGCCATGTCCATCCCTTGTGGCTTTGGTAGCCATGTCCATCCCTTGTGGCTTTGGTAGTCATGGTCATCCCTTGTGGCTTTGGTAGCCATGTCCATCCCTTGTGGCTTTGGTAGCCATGTCCATCCACAACCTTCTGTCTCGTGTACTTTCAGTCAACTCTGTTAAGGATGATTCTTCAAGACATAATGTCAAACTGTCCAACATCTTTTTTTTTTCGCTTTCCCTCTGCCACTCCTCCCCTTCAACTAATGTACTATCACGATGTACTCCACTTTTCACCTTCTTATCACATGACTAAAGAATATAGATTGAATCTTTCTGATGCGGGCAATCAGTTTTCTTCGTGTGTCAGTTTCTTTCAAGACGTCTTCATTTTTCTTTTTATATGTTCACGTTGTTCTCATCATTCGTCGATAATACCACATCTCTGCAGCTTCCAAAAAGTTGTCACTAATTTACCAACTGTCCATGATTCACTTCTGTATAAAAAGATAGGATCAAGATCCGGACATTCTAAATTTAGAGTAATACATTTTCAGAAATATCTGAGTTATTCAAGTGGTGTTTAAGGTCTTAGAGATTAAAGTGCCGACACTTGGGGCGAGAGTTGAAAACTATAAACTTTCACGGTTGATGCAAAACTCGGCAAAGTTTCCCACAATTTGGAGAATGTGTCGGCAGCGACCGTTCTTTTCTACGTGACAGGTAAACCTTAAACAGTGGCGTTCAGACCTGTGGGCTTAGGCACATTAAAAAAAAACTATTTATTTACTATTCAGCACATCATCATCATCATCATCATCATCATCATCCTCATCGTCGTCGTCATCCTCACCGTCATTATCGTCACCATCATTATCGTCATCATCCTCATCATTATCATCGTCATCATCACCATCATCGTTGTCTCATCATTTGTATCATTATTGTCATTATTATCATCTTCATTGACATCCTTATCTGGGTGCTCTCTTCCTAAAAATGGTACCGGTACTAACTAAAATGTTTCTAAACCGGTACCTGTATTCACCACAAAGTGTCTATTACGGTAGTGCTGAAAAAATGACGCATAAAGTAATTGCTGGCTTTGTGTACCGCCAGAAAAAAACATGACTATTATTATTATTATTATTATTATTACGCACTTGAAAGGAGCCGCCGTGGTGCAGCGGCTAGGCGCTCGCTTGTGGATCCGAAGGTCGTGTGTTCAAGTCATGACAGAGCCGGACTTTTTTCAAAAATAACCCCGACTCCCAGGACGACTCTGCCTTAATTGGGTAGCAGGTAAAGTCCTGGGAAGCAAAGGCGGACAGTGGGATATTGATCCTATCACCCACCAAGTACCGGTTGTTTTATAAAATATAGATCTAGCCCTATAGGTCCTGTACGCCTTAATGAGTGGAAAGTGAGTGGAAAAGGGCTCTTTAGTTTGCGCGCTTCAACACAGCCATGGTCCTTAGATACTCTACACCCCTAGAAAACGGATGAAGGGCCACTCAGCCACGGACCCCCATGTTTTCTTTGAGTCGCCGCCCCTGATAAACAGCGTAATGTCTTGCAGAGAGCAATGACGTAAAAATAAATGCGCGTGCACTTTGAACTTTGGCATGGTAAGAGCAGCGCGTGTAGGTAGATGTGTAGGAATAGTTGAGCCAGACGTATCTACGTTTCTATCTGTAGGTATGACGTATTTGTTAGATATCACTATATACTTCGGCGACATATGGTCGGTCCGCTAAAGAAGAATTTTCGCTACAGTATACTGCATTACGTTCTTGCATTGCTGCAGGATAACTTTATAATATTGCTGTGTGCGTTACAATTCGTATTGTTTGTTTAGAGTTGGATATTTTACGTTTCATTTTCTTTCGCATTCGTCTGTTGGTACGTTGTGTTGTGATTAGCAACTGGGCTTGGCTATCTGCGTCCTTCAAGTCCAATTGCTTAAAAGCCCTAATTAGTCGCCTTTTATGACATGCTTGTGAAGAGGTTGTCCATCTTCTCTTGTTTCCTTTAAAACAATATGGATTCTGGAATACACATGGTGTTTTGATGTATAGTTGTAAAAAAAATGTGTTTATTATTGTTAGCACCCTGTGTTCTGATTTACAGCTGGGCTGCGTTGCCTGCCCCCTATACACCTGATTTCAGCAGAGCCTTAAATAGTAGCCTTCTACGACATGTTTGTTGATTAGCAGTGGATCTGTTACTGTAGCCTTAAAAACGTGGAGTAGGAACTCACACAGGGTTTAAATATATAGTTAGTGATTAACGCTCAATGTTCAGTCTACGCAGGCTCAGGTGGCTGGGTCACACCTGGAGAATGGCGGATGGCATAGTCGCTGAGTACATCCTTTCTGGTGAATTAAACGCGAACACCATTTCTTTGTTGGTTTACCACTTTGTTTGGCAGTGAATATAGCGTTTACGTCTGGCAACAACTCTTTTGCTATGGCTTTTTTGTCTTCTCAAGGTTTCCGATTCAGCGTTGTCTTCTGAATCATCTGCTCGTTTAGCCTCCAAGAATGCATTAGGCATGTCGGTCTTGTCCATTGCTTTTCATGTGCCTACCGTGACCCTTACTGCAAGCCAACCCGCTTTTTTATTTCGTATTACTCCAGAATGGCAAACGAATAGCTTTTGAGAAAGTGAATAACCAGCTCGAAAGACCCATTGCAGCCAACTTTTTGTGGAGATGGCATGAATTTTGTTGTCGAAATTTGATGAGGCTTTCAACAAACCTCGATTTAAACTTTGTTTTTACGATCCCAAGCTCTTAAGGTTCCGTGCTGTATACACAACTCGCTTCCATTCAACTCTCTGATTAGCTTAATTTTGTCCGTTGGTGACTGAGAGTGTTTGTGTGTTTACATTTATATGATCTATCCATCGAGGGATTTTTGCGGGGGCAGGGGGGTGGGTCTTATGGTCTACTCCCAGTTAACTAAATTTTCATGTAACGATGACTTATAATGTCCACTCTAGGTACATACTATTTAAATGAATTGAAAATTACGAGTCAAGACACCTGCAACAAACATCGAGTTATAACTGACACCAAAGTTACTTTCAAATATTTGGGGTTTAAATAATGAATTTGCTGATTAAAACCGGGGTTAAATGACAAAACTAACATAAGTTGCCCGAAAATGGATACACAATTAAAAATCCCAAGTTAGTGTTTACTTTTAGGCGTTGACTTCTCGAATTAACAAACGCGACGTCATCTGTAGACGTGACTGGGAGATGTAACGAGATTCTATTTAACGGATTCAGCAGTGCTACGCACTAGTTCATTCTGACTATGTTCCTGTCAGCTCCACCTTCGGGGATGGCCTGCAGGTCAAAAGATCGCCGCGCTGCCAAGGTGAGTAGTATAAGGTTCCTTTGTTGTCTGTTTCAAAGGAGCAGGGTAGAGAATCCATAGGTGCCCCGAAACTGGGTTGATTGCTGGTGGTGAAAGGTAGTGTGTAGTCTGGAGTGAATGTTTGACTACTGTAGTAGGTTTTCCTGCTTTGGGTGACCGTAGTGGGGCAGGCATTGGTGATCATGATTTTCCAAATTGACTGATTATGTTGAGGTAAGCATCATAAGTTCAAATTATTATTAGTGTGTGCGTAAGAGAGCGAGCGAACGAGAGAGAGAGAGAGAGAGAGAGAGAGAGAGAGAGAGAGAGAGAGAGAGAGAGAGAGAGAGAGAGAAAGAGAGGGAGAGAGAGAGAACAAACAAAGTTTTTTTTTAAAGGTTAGGAATTGGACACGCAGACCAGTCTAACATTCTACCCTTGCACTCCCGTCCTTGCAGTAATTCAATCGTACATCATTTCGTGGTTAATAATAAAACAGTTCACAACATCTAAAGTCCTAATTACAAAAGCTGGAATGTGCTCTAGAGAGAGAGAGAGAGAGAGAGAGAGAGAGAGAGAGACAGAGACAGAGACAGAGAGAGAGACAGAGAGAGAGACACAGAGAGAGACAGAGAGAGACAGAGAGAGAAGGAAAGAAAGAGAGAGACAGAGAGAAAGAGAGAGAGAAAGACAGAGAGAGACAGAGAGAACGAGAGAGAGAGAGAGAGAGAGACTTATTTCCTCGTAATATGATCACTGTTTTATGTTGCGTTTGTGTGTGTGTATGACAGTTGGTGCGTATGTGTGTGAAACTCTAAGTACAGTTATATTACCGCTACTAATACACACGTGTGTAGAATACCGCATGAGTGTGAATACATCGTAATGTTAATTCATCACACTAATGTCAAGTAGTGTGAATATACATAGTAAGATATATTCTCGCTACTATCAATTTGCGGTTCAAAAAGTCTATGGATGGCAGGAGAAACCATTTTTTTTCTGTCTAGTTTACACAGCATTTGTTGTCGTTTTGTTTTGCGGACAGTGTCTGTATTATTTTACACTTCTAAAGAAAAGACCATGTTGCAGTTTGTGCCATTCTGCGTGAATGTTTGATATCTTTAATGTCAATAACCATCTCCTTATCTGTAAATCTTTCTCTCCCGCCCCCCCCCCCCCCCAGAAGTGTGATTTTCTGCCGACATATGCATTTGTGTGTGGGTGTGTGTATGTGTGTGGGTGTGTGTATATGTGTGTGTGTGTGTGTGTGTGTGTGTGTGTGTGTGTTTCCGTTTACATTGTATTTATGTAAATATGTGTGTATATTCAAGTTGATATGTTTTTGTCTTCAAATAGCCGGACATTTTTAACAAATGACTTTGGCTTCCCTGGTTGACCTAGCCGTAAATGGATACCTGGTAGAGTCCTGGGAAATAAAGGCAGCTAGTGTGATGCTGACCAAATCACCCACTGCGTGTTGACTGGTATATAAAATATTGGTCTAGCCCTATATGCCCAATACACCTGAAGTCATGGAAAAGAGTCCTTGACTTTTTTTCAAACATTTCTATGGGTGCCGTAGGTGAATATGTAGAAGTCTTTCTCTCGACATCTGGGTGCGTCCTTGCCCACATGTGGGTATCATGTTGGAGTCGCTTGGATGTCTTTCTCGTGCCATCCTGGTGGGTCTATTCGTTGATGTGTTTGTGTGTGTGTGTGTGTGTGTGTGTGTGTGTGTGTGTGAGTTGAGTTGATTCAGGAACCGACATCGTAGCACTCAGGACATTCCCATCAGTACTCCGTCCCTATCTTCAGCAGCCAGTACAGAGTTCCAATACCAGTGCTGACAGTAGCATTCTGATTATATGTCCGTCTTGTTTTTCCTTTGAGTATAATCGGTCAGATCCCGTCACTTCCTGCTACATTCTTATCACCTAATTGTGGTGATCCATTTGCACCTCTGAATTGTACACGCTGTTCCAAACGGCAACAAACAAACACACAAGAAGAAGAAGAAGTAGAAGAAGAAGAAGAAAAAGAAGAAGAAGAAGAAAAGGAAGAAGAAGAAAGGTGGAGGAGGAGGAGTAGTAGAAGAAGAAGAAAAAGAAGAAGAAGAAGAAGAAGAAGAAGAAGAAGAAGAAGAAGAAGAAGAAGAAGAAGAAGAAGAAGAAGAAGAAGAAGAAGAAAAGGAAGAAGAAGAAGAAGAAAAGGAAGAAGAAGAAGAAGAAAAGGAAGAAGAAGAAGAAGAAAAGGAAGAAGAAGAAGAAGAAGAAAAGGAAGAAGAAGAAGAAGAAAAGGAAGAAGAAGAAGAAGAAGAAGAAGAAGGAAGAGGAAAGAGGGAAGCAGGAATAAGGAAGAAGGAAGAAGGAAGAAGAAGAAATAGTCAGATGTCATGTCACCTCATAAAGTGTTTCCTTAAAATACATAAAGTCCGACGCATTTCACAAACCGACACCAGTGCTACATGATGACCTGCCAATGACCTTAATTCAGTCCCAACTGCAGATAGATTATCTACCTCCCTGTTACCAACCGAGGCCAGGTATCAGATTCAGTTTTCATTTTTTATTTTTGTATATAACTTCCTATGAAAGCAGCTATCAAATTCATTCTACATTTTATTTTCCTACCTTCATCACCGCCTGTTTTTACATACACGAAAACAAAAACAACAGAGATAGGTGAACGATCTCCAGGTAGAAAAGCCTCGTTTTTGCCGTTGTGTGTATACAACTGTGTAACACCTCCCTCTTTCCAACCCTTTCTTTCTGTCATCTGTAGTTTTTTTTTTTTTTGTCATGTTTGTTTGTAAAATGGGCTGGATTTATGAACAGGTGCATGTGAAACGTCGGTTCATTGTCGTTAAACTAATTAAGAGTTTGTAGTCTGGCTTGTTAATAGTAAAACAGCGGGTGATAACTGGTCTCCTGTATGTTTAAAATTTGATAACCTTTTAGACTGAATTCTTTAACAGTAATTATTTGTTAACTATTTTAGTTGTAGAAAAACTCACTTTGGACATGGCAGAGACAATTCTGGACACCATTTACATAGGAATGATTGTGGAAGATACGATATTAGATTAAACAGCCTGGGAATGTTGCGTGAATTTGAAATTAAGTGTGGATACAGCAAGAAACATCTCTAAGGGTTTCAGCGTTAGAAATATCATCTAGAATCGCACTAACATCTAGTGCCTTTAACATGCTGTCAAACATCTGGAAGTGAAAGACATTCAGCAAGCACACACAACAAAAGGTCTTCAACTTTTGTGTGATTTCAGTGCTAACTTATGGATGCGAAAGTTGGAAAGCTACGGTAGCTCTAGATAATAAAAAAAATTAGACAGTTTTGAGAACATATGTCTTGGAACAAATGTCCTAGAAGAAAACGAAATCTTCCCTGGAGAGATTTCAGATCCGATACGCAAACAAGACAAGAGACCAAGCAAGATAATGTATCCAGTTTTATGAGAAAGCGCAACTGGAACTACATCGGCCATGTTCTCAGAATGGAAGAGACAAAACTCCCCCATCAAGCCCTAATATAAACACCGGTGTCACGAGACGACAGTGTCACGTGTCTTTTTTACCGTTTCTCAAAATAATAATAGACACTCGGAAGTGATTTCATATTGATATCGCGGCTGGAATTGGTTAGGCGGTCTCCGCAGCTCCAGCAACCATCCAACACCACTTCGGGGTTGAGGCGACGCAAGCGTTAGGCTCAACAACATTTTTAAAGATATTCTTGGGCACTATTCGGCCAGGTTTCCTCACCACTTGCTTATCCCAGACTGTATATGATCACCATATCAGTCAAACAAACACAGTATCAACAGGAATCACATATACGACAAATTCATACTGCTTGGTATACATACTGTTTGGTATACATACTGTTTAGTATACATACTGTTTGGTATACATACCGTTTAGTATACATACTGTTTGGTATACATACTGTTTGGTATACATACTGTTTGGTATACATACTTTTTGGTATACATACTTTTTGATATACATACTGTTTGGTATACATACTGTTTGGTATACATACTGTTTGGTATACATACTGTTTGGTATAATACTTTTTGGTATACATACTGTTTGGAATACGTACTGTTTGGTATACATACTGTTTGGTATACATACTGTTTGGTATACATACTGTTTGGTATACATACTGTTTGGTATACATACTGTTTGGTATAATACTTTTTGGTATACGTACTGTTTGGTATACATACTGTTTGGTATACATACTGTTTGGAATACATACCGTTTGGTATACATACTGTTTTGTATACATACTGTTTGGTATAAGTCCAAGAGGCTAACAGCGAATATTAAAAAAAAAAAGTGTTAATAAAAAAACGGTTTATTGAGACACTTAAAAAGACAAATGTATGAGCATCACTATTTATCTCGTTGGCCAGATATTAAGATAGTTTTCAGGATGGAAAAGATCACTGGTAGAAGAGGCAGAGGCAGACCAAGAGAAAGGGTAGTGGATAGCTCAAGACAGTGGCATGGAGAAATATCATCAGGGGAGTTGATCCAGAACACCAAAGACCGAGATCTGTGGAGATACGTGAACGCCTACGCCAGCTGGCATGGCACTTGATGGTAATGAGGATCCACGATTCAAACCTGGTGTGGTGAAGACGAAGCTCGGCCTGGATAACCGATCTCTGTTGGAACTGACAAAGAAAAAGTTTTTGGTGATTATACAAGAATGTGGCGTATAAAGGAAACGACTATTCTCTGTTACAAATCTGCCACTACAATTTTACGAATTATATCTTTGTTAAAATTTTAAAAAAATCTACTATCACCTTGACAGTCGGACATTAAACTACGTGAATCCTTTCTCTGACTTTGGCAGTTAGTTTTATAGTTTAAAAAAATATTATGTATTATTTTATGTTTATTATTACATTTATTTTGTTTCTATTCTTCGTATTATTATGCACTGAAACAAGGTTTAGCCCCATCCCATGACGCTGCCCCCTTAGAATATGTGTTGGGAAGGAGTCTCCTTCTTCCTAGATATTTCTTTTTGTTGACACCCCTGTTATGTTTTGAATGGTAATGGCATCTGTCAGTCCCCGGGGACTATGGAGATGTGCTGCTGGCTTTGGGAACAGCATCTGCTGTGACTGTAAAGTCCGATGCGGGAATGGCAGCCTTTGCCACACAGGATACACACAAAAGCAGATACTCCCTCGTTGTGAGGCAGTTTTACTCTCCGGTGTCTCCTCTCCACAGCTCGTTGTTTTCGGTTTCTTTCAAAATGTGACAGTCCGTCTTTCACTTTCTGTCTCCATAGTAGTCGATCTGCAGCTAATTTTTCCCATGTCTCTGTGCCTATGTTGGTATCTATTAGGTCACGTTTGCATACATCTTTATAGCGCAGCTTTGGCCTTCCTGTAGGTCTATTCCCAGTTACCAATTCTCCATATAGGAGATCTACCTGAGGAGGAGAGCCGGGTTTCCTGTAGGGCAACAATGTCTACATTCTAACGGAACAGTTAATTGTTAATGACTGCAGTTTTCCTTACATCGCTCATATGCTGCAGATCGTCCAGAATACCAGGTGTCATGGTCCTCACGTTCCACGTGCCCAGCTTTAGAGCTGGGAATCTGACTTTTTGGCTTCTTTGTGTAGGTACAAGGATTACAATCCGTATGTCGGGTTATCCCCTAAGCCCTGTGCACCCAACAAGGCAAACGGATCGTGGCGGGACAACACCTTACTGACTGGAGGCTGCCCAGCTGAGGCGGGCGGTAGCTGTCCAATGAGACTACGATGGTCTCTCCGACCGTCGGAAACAACCCCTGGCGCCTAGCTCTACGTCAATTGAGCAAAGGCTTATAACCGGTGACTGCTGTTTCCCGTGTTGTGTCGAAGTGTTAAGCATCGCTGGAGTGACCTCTCCAGGGCACAGGCCAGGGCGTTTTGATTTGGAGTACAGACTGTTGCCCAGGCAGCAAGTACCCCCTCTCTACGTCGCCGGTGATACCAAGGGAAAGACAAAAACCAGTACAACTTGGAACCGAGGACGTTGTAGGAATTGCCGGAATAGCACTGTATACAATGCTAAACCGCCTTAGGGATTCCAGCTCTGGATTTTTCCTCAGGGTTTACTCCCGAAGCGCTTTCCCAAAAATGGGTATGGCCACAAGGCAATGGAGGTGTGTAGTCAGAGTTTACCTTCTCCTAGATGAGCTTCACTCCCGTGCTGGCGAACCTCATCTGCCCGTGGTTTGTAATCAGAGTTTTCCTTCTCCTAGATGAGCTGCACTCCAGTACATGATGTTTTGAATATAGATGTAATATCCCGGTTAGGTGCAATCCACTACAAAACGAATTGGTGCAAAGAACAATGAACACAGAAATACTGCTATTAGTGGGAGTTTCCTATGGGGTTTTTGATGAAAAAGAAAATGAATAGACCACTGCTTCTCAAGAAGCATCTCGTAAAAAGCGACAATTTAAGGACTTGCTGAAATCGGATTTTTGAGGCCGGAAAGCTGTAAATCACAATATCAAGTGTCAATCGTTATTTAAAAAGTAACGAGGAAGAAGAACAAAAACAAGAACAAGATGATGATGATGATGATGATGATGATGATGATGATGATGATGATGAAAAAGAAGAAGAAGAAAAAGAAGAAGACGATGATGATGATGATGACGATGATGACGGTGACGATGAAGATGACCATGATGATGAAGATGACGATGATGACGATGATGATGATGAGATCAGCTTATTACCTCATACAACATCAGAATAGTGATGCAGTGGATTCCAGGTCACTCCGGCACACCAGGTTATGACAGAGCTGACAGATTGGCAAAGAAAGGAGCAACACAAGAACAACCACCTACAGCGACAACCCTCCAGACAGCAAAAACACTGATAAGAGCTATAAACAAAGAGACTTGGTTGAACAGATGGGACATGGGAGACACTGGAAGAGAGGTTTATAGACATATGTCTGGCCCTGATCCTAATGACAGCATTAACCATCTAACAAGAAGGGACCAGGCCACCATCTTCAGACTTAGAACGCAACATACTCCACTCAATGGACACCTAAACAAAATACAGCCACAACACTCCCCAGAGTGCCAGCTATGTAACTACCCCTACGAAACTGTTGAACACCATCTCTTTGAGTGCCCAAAATTCAGTGAGACAAGAAGAACGCTACTCCCTCCGAGACCAGACAAGTGGAACACCTTGTACGGAGGAAAAGAACAGCTTGTGAAAACATGCAAATTCCACTACATGGCATTGGGCCAAAGGGCGAAAGCTCATGCGCCGCTGGATCGATAACAACAACAACAACAATGATGATGATGACGATGATGATGACGACGATGATGAAGATGACGATGATTATGACGATGATGATGATGATGATTATGATGATGATGATGATGAAGAAGAAGAAGAAGAAGAAGAAGAAGAAGAAGAAGAAGAAGAAGAAGAAGGAGGAGGAGGAGGAGGAGGAGGAGGAGGACGGCGGCGACGACGACGACGCATCCTTAGTCTTCAGTAAACTGTCACTCTCTGTCTCTAAATTGTGTTTTAAGAAATACTTCATTCATAAAGAGACTAGAGACTGTGCTCTATTTATTATATGTTTTCTGGAAAGATCACTGGAATTGAGCCCTGTATTTAGAGTCTGGGGTTACTGAAACGTAAATTCGGGTCTACATGAGAACATACTTATACATTTATCATGCTTTCGTAATTTTGTTGAAAGATCTCGTTTTCCACTGTGACGCGGTCGACAGTGTTTTTCCATTTTCTGTCCTTGCTGACTTGTCTCCGTGCATGCGACTGATAAATGTACATTTACTTATCAAATCAATAGACGCCGGATCTACAATGCAATTTGTGCGCAGTGTTTCTCTAATATTTGAGTGCAGGCGTTCCCATCTATTTTAACTCGCAGAGACTTTTTAGAGACAATTTAGTTTTTTAAATATCTTATCCCAGATGACGTCACATGACAGTCCAACATTTTAGAGGGTGGTAAGACTGGGTGTTCCGGTTTAATGATGCTTCTAACGACCCCGAAACATCTAGAACTGGCACTAACCCCAACCCACCTCGTCCCACGAGAGAGTGCAGCCTATCTACCCACCCCCCCCCCCCCCCCCCCGCAATATTAGATTGTCCCCTGACCTGTGCATTTCTTCTGCTTGGGGTAGAATATTATTAAAGCACCGACAATTTTCTTTGGCGGAGGACATTGGGCCTGTCGTTCATTCAGTTCCAGAAAGGGCATGTAATATATAGAATATGGCAGGCCAGCTTACTTTCGTCGTCAGTAATTTTAGAGCTTGTGGCAGCAGATTTTACTTCCTGTTAATCTGGAATTTCTTCCAGTTGTCATTTATTTCACCTATCCACCCTAGGTGTAATGTAATGACTGCCCTTTTTTTGTGTCTCCTCCACACTGGCTATCTGTGGTGCAGAGTCAACACTGGCTCTAATGTCTAGAGGTTCACAACTCAATCAAAGCAGACATGATCCTCTTCATGGTCACACAACGTCTAACAACGGTTAACACCAGCGGCACATTTCCCGAGTTTATTTACACGTTAGCTCAATACACAAATCACAGGTGAATCCACTTACAGCATTCGGACAATAGACGTTGACATATTCACAGCTGGCTTTGACAATCAAACAGGGTACCATCACAGCTGGCTTTCTCGATCATTCATTCCTCGCCGATTCAGATCCACATGCTCTAGTCATTCTCCATTCATCTTCACAGCTTCATTTTCCATCCTTTCTCTCTGGGGCCCAGTCACCGAATGCCCACCTGATTCTCAATCCCCCAGATCTCCTCATTCACACGTGACACACTCTTTCCTGTCGTTTTACCATATCTCCGTGAAACACATGCTCTCAGGGACTTCCCCAGTTATGCCAATCATCCCCTGACATTATCCCTATTTATAACATCATTACATGTAAACTCTTTAGGACTGCTTTCCTCTATTTCTTGATGTTACCCCCCCCCCCCCCCCCACATGTATCGTTGTTTACCTCTTGCTCACTTGCTTTCAGCTTCTCTCTGTAAAGCCACACCCTGAATGCAATCTCTCTCTGACTGCTGTTCCTCCATCTCTTGATGTTACCCCCAACTTGTATCGTTTTTTACCTCTTGCTCACTTGCTTTAAGCTTCTTCTTGTAAAGCTTTTCTATAGTGTTATGAGGAGGAGATATAATCGAGTATGAAGTCAAAAGAGAAACACTTCGGCATAGATCTTAGAGCCAATACTAAATTGCATCAAAAAGCACGAAATAAAACAATTTTCCACTAAGAGAACATGTCTTGCAATGCCATAATATAGAAGGCAAATACCATATGAGCAAAAGAGAAGAAGAGCATAAAGACGGAGATAGAAGAGAAACATTTTGTAAAGATAACATCAGAGAAACAGTATTGAAGTGTCTACACTCGAGTCCACAAGTAAAAAGAGCAACAAAACGCTGTAACGCTCTTAAGATCAGACGTGTTTAAAAAAAAGTGAGCAAGAAATGTCAATCAATGCTATCACAAAAACAAGATAATATGAACACATTATCAATAACAACACAGACAGCTGACGAAGACTTGTCTGTTTCCTTGCATGGCACTGTGCCAGAAGACAAGAACTCAGGTGTCCCTTTAAAAGTAACAACAACAGTCAAAAACAACAATAACGCAGAAAATAAACAAACTATCACCGTGTTTGCATTCCCGAATGGATTCTGGAACCCAGTTTTAATGTTAGTTGCGTATCCTTTACAGGACTTTGCAGAACCAACCCCAGCAGCACCTGTCTGTTGTGTGGTTTCTCTAGGCAAATTTACGTCCAGTAGTTTGCCATTGCTTCCTGGACGGTCGGCCCACTGATACCTCTGTCGAAACCAACGCAAGGCGCATGGCCCGCAGCTGGGATCGAACCCGGTACTCCGGCATTACGAAGCGTTCGCATCGACTTAGCCACAGAGCCGACCCAGTTTTAAGGAGAAAGAAAAATAGACTCACCGCCGCCTCAAAACCATGTCGGAAAAAAGCGGCTAATTATTTTTTTCCTTTGTGTGAGTGTGAGTACATCTGCCTGTGAGGCGAGAACCAATAGATCTGTTAGTTAGCTGTGTATCATTTTTTTTTTTTTTAACGTATCCAGAAACCATGAGTTGTAAACAATTTGGCTCGGTACTATGGAAATCGCAACCCTTCGGCATTGATTCCATTATAGGTACCGTTAATCTGGGAGAAATGTGGCTTTTCTGCCTACCCCCGGGAGTGAACCCGGACCACAAGGAGTTCGTCACCCGGCCGCCGCGAAGTCAGGTTTAACCAACTTCGCTAGAGAGCCGGGCGCTGCGTATCCTTTACAGGACGTTGCAGAATTAACCTCACCATTTTTTGGCTGTTGTGGTTTTTCTAGGCAAGTTCACGCCCAGTAGTTTGCCATTGTTTGCTAGACGGTCGGCTTCTCGGTACCACTGTCGAAACCAACGCAAGGCGCAAGGGCCGCAGCTGGGATCAAACCCGGCACCCCGGCATTATAAAGCGCGTTCGTAACGTCTAGGCCACAGACGCCGACTACAAATCTGTACAGTGTAAAGTAATAGCTGTGGATACTCGTGGCTGCCCAGCAATAGCGATCACTGTATTTGTTGGTGTGCGTATGTGTGTGTGTGCGCGCGAGTGTGTTTGTGTGTGTATGTGTGTGTGTGTGTGTGTGTGTGTGTGTGTGGTTGCATTTATGATCGTATGTGTATTTATTGTTTTATATAGTAATGTATTCATATCAAGGTTTTTAAAAAAGTAAAAATCTTTTTTTTCCACACCTTTAGGCGCATTAGGCATATGTGAACAGCGCCCATAGTTTGTATATACCTGTCGGCACTACGAGGGTAATGTGGTCCGCATTAGGCCAGCCATCTGTACTTCCCCATGATATTTTCTTTAAATATCCAGAAACAATGAGTTGTAAACCGTTTGTATCGGTACTAGGATATCGCAACCCTTCGGCCTTGATTCCATAATAGGTACCGTAAATCTGGGAGATATGTGGCTTTTCTGCCTACCCCCGGACGTGAATCAGGACGACAAGGAGTTCGTCACCCGGTCGCCGCAAAGTCATATTTAACCAAATACGCTAGCGAGTCGGGCGATTTTCCCAGGACATAAATCCTGGTAACCATTTTAGGCTGGGTCGACCTGAGACGTCTCCCATACCATGATAAAAATCCACGCAACCAGCAGTGGGTTTCGATCGCGGTATGTTAGAATTACGAGGGACTCCCAACGCCTAAACCACAGATGCCGCATTCATATCTAGGTATTTGTTCCAATCAATATTAACTATTTTCCCTGCATAGGATCCGTATTCCATAGTTGTGGATTAAAAGCTGTACGATAGACATGGCCAAAAAGACGCCATTTTTGTGGGGGTGCCTAGTTGATCATGTTCTTAGTGTACTTGCTTCCATAGCGAGGCGCACACGTCATCTGGAGTTGACAGGTTCAATTCCCGGCAAGGTAACAAAAGCTTTCGATTTTTATGTTGTCTAGTGTGTTCTTCTATCTTTTTACTTTTTTCTATGAATACATTTTCTGTTATTTTCTTAGTCCGTAGAATCCGGAACACCAGTGTGTGTATGTATGTGTGTGTGTGTGTGTATGTATGCGTGTATCTTTCTACTTCTTTCTATGAGTGCCGATCAATATATTTTCTGTTATTTCATTAGTGCATAGCATCTGCAACACCTGTGTGTGTGCGTGTCCGCGCGCGCGTGTGTGTGTTGGGGGATTTACCCACGCCTCCCTGTAATAAGTGGTGAAAATAGACGTGAATGCAGTCAAGCGAATACCAAGAAATGTATCCAGTGAACTGTGACTAAAAAACGTTTAGGTCACAGTTCACTTGTTTAATTTTCTCCGGTGACCAGCGTGTGAGTGAGTGACTGACTTTCTATCCCACCAGGACATCACACAAGCGATAAACACCCGATGACACAACGTGCCACTATGTGGATGAGGATCACCGTGGAGAGGTCCCAGAAACCGCGTTCAGACATTTAGCCATTTTTATGGCCTGCCTATATTGCGGCCCCTGGCAAAAGCCAGAGTGGGGCTTCAAATAACAAAAAATTACGTCCTGAAAAGGACGTAAGGACTTTAGGCCAAAGACTGCATTTATTGTTATTTTTTGAAGTCGTAGTGCATCTACACAAGAAGTGAGGAGCAACAGTCTGGTATGTATCCTCTTGTCATCCCTTTGTGGGATGCGATTTTTCGTTGTTTTTTTGAAGCCCTACTCTGGCTCTTGCCAGGGGATGCCATATAGCCGGGCCATAAATATGGTCTAATGGCGGAACGCGGTTTCCGGGACCTCTCCACGGCTGATCCTCATCCACATGGTGGCACTTTGTATTACCGGGTGTTTATCGCTTGTGTGATGCCCTGGTGGGGTAAAAGAAGATAGATAGTCTGCCTAAAAAATAAGCCAGATCTGTAAAACAGATGTGCACGCAAAACTGAAGTTCTGAATCGAAACTAAAGTTCGGATATGGAGGAACAACTAGGATATTCCGCCCGAGTCGACGAACGCAAAGAAGTAGAAATGTTAAGTGTGCAGTGGGGTTCCGACTCTTGTACACTCCGTATTCACCCCTTCTGTAGACTATAAGTGTACAGAGCACTTATTTATGTTAGTCCATATAACATGTGCGTTTACACACTGAAACTCCTCAGTATCAACAACCAAGTATTTAGGCCTAGGGTGCCTACTCTAAAATTCCTCTGGATATCTCCTTGATGAATGTGCTACAGTCCTGCATACTATAATAACTGGCACACTTGGCACAGCATCAGCTAACACAGTTGTTACTATCTTGACGAGTCAACATAGGCCTAAATACTTAATTGTTGAATATACAGTGTCAAACAGTGTGAAACACCTACCAAAACATTCTTGGCCAAACATAAGCTAGTTGTGTATCCTTTACAGGACGTTGCAGAACCAACCCTAACAGCCCCCGGCTGTTGTGTGGTTTCTCTTGGCAAATTTACTTCCAGTAGTTTGCCATTGCTCCTGGACGGTCGGCTTTCTTGATATCACTGTCGAAACCAACGCAAGGCGCATTGCCCGCAACTGGGATCGAACCAGGCATCCCGGCATTTCGAAGCGAAGCGTTTGCATCGACTTAGCCACAGAGCCGACTGGCCAAACATACAATGACGTAAAGTAATAAGGAAACCAGTTTTATTTTATGCGTTGTCTAATTACTTTCCTGGTTACTTATCAGTAATATATTTTGAAAAACAAGTGTGCTTTATTAATATCCTACCCCCAGAAGACGTCAAGTGACAGTTGAACCTTTAAGAGGGGGGTAAGACTGGATTTCCCGGCTTTCTGATGCTTTAAACAACCCAAAACATCTAGAACTGGCCCTAACCCCAACCCACGTACGTCCCACGAGAGAGTGCAGCCTAGGTCCCAGGACTGCACGCAGTCTGGATCCCAAAACTGCATGCAGCTTATCTACCACCCCCAGAAATATTAGACTGTCTCGTGACTTGTAGATTTCCCCTGCCGTGGTTGGATATTAATAAAGCACCAAAAAATGCAGTGTGCATATTTTACAGCAAATCCGTTCAAACTTTAGGGTTGAACAAGAAACGAACGAAGCTAATCCACTTGTCTGACATGCAGTAAGTGCTTCCTTGATTACCTTGCCTTTGAATAATTACGTTTTCACATCTGCATATACTAGGGATGGACCGGGTTGAAGGGAGAGGGGGGTTTGTATTCTGAGGCCAATCCGACAAAGAATTTGCGGGAGAATGGCAGACTGAAATGGAAAACATACAGAGAATACGAGTAGGCCCAACAAGAAATCTCCATCGAATTTTTTTTTATTAAAGACAGATCAGAACAAGTCATTATCCTCCGGCTCATAACAGGGCACATCGGATTACGTAACCACATGTTCACACAATTCAAGATAGGCGTATCAGCCATGTGCACCTGTGGAACGGTGCCCCAGACAGCAGAGCGTGTACTCTAGGACTGCACCGAATTTGACACATTAAAGTAAACCTTTGGTCATAAGTCGGCGTCCGTGGCTTAGGCCTTGCAAACGCACTTTGTAATACCGGGGTGCAAGGTTCGATCCCAGCTGCGGGCCCTGCGCCTTTCGTGGGTTTACACACACACACACACACACACACACACACACACACACACACACACACACACACAGACACACACAGACACACACAGACACACACAGACACACACAGACACACACAGACACACATATACACACATATACACACATATACACACATATACACACATATACACACATATACACACACATATACACACACACATACACACACACGCACACACACACGCACACACACACGCACACACACACGCACACACACACGCACACACACACGCACACACACACGCACACACACACGCACACACACACGCACACACACACGCACACACACACGCACACACACACGCACACACACACGCACACACACACGCACACACACACGCACACACACGCACACACACACGCACACACACACGCACACACACGCGCACACACACGCACACACACACGCACACACACACACGCACACACACACGCACACACACACGCACACACACACGCACACACACACGCACACACACACGCACACACACACGCACACACACACGCACACACACACGCACACACACACGCACACACACACGCACACACACACGCACACACACACGCACACACACACGCACACACACACGCACACACACACGCACACGCACACGCGCACGCACACACGCACGCACACACGCACGCACACACGCACGCACGCACGCACGCACGCACGCACGCACACACGCACGCACACACGCACGCACACACGCACGCACACACGCACGCACACACGCACACGCATACACGCACACGCATACACGCACACGCATACACGCACACGCATACGCACGCCGACACGCACGCCGACACGCACGCCGACACGCACGCCGACACGCCGACACACCAGCAGCAGCCAGCAGCAGAAGAAGTCAAATGAGAAAGAAAAAATAGAAAAAAAAATATATAGGAAAAATGGGGGTAGGGCGGAAGAAGAACACAGCAGAGGAACAGAAGCAGCAGAATTAGATAGGAAATTACAACGATAATACTTGATCACATCTAACATCAATGACAGCCATTTATTCAATGGTTTTATTATGTTTTATCATTGTAATTATATTTCTTCTTCTGCTGTTTCGCCGTTGTCTTCTTCTTTCCTCCTCATTTTCTTCGTGTTTTTTTCTTCTGCCTCCTCTTCTCTCTCTCTCTCTCTCTCTCTCTCTCTTTCTCTCTCTCTCTCTCTCTCTCTCTATTTGTCTCTAACTCCCTCTCTCGCTATATATATATATATATATATATATATATAGTTTATATATATATATATATATGTATATATATATATATATATATATATATATATATATATATATATATATATATATATATATATATATATATATATAGAAAGAGAGAGAGAGAGAGAGAGAGAGAGAGAGAGAGAGAGAGAGAGAGAACAATAGAAGATGAAAACTATATTAAAGTTTTGAGAAATTTCAAAAACTGGCATGTTAAACGTCCCTGCCTATCTCAACATATCCCGTTCACTCCTAGGTGCAATACTTAAAAGATCAGCCAATATCTAGAGGGGGAAAAACCGGCAGACACATTTGTCGTATTAAAAGAAATGCATATGGCATACAGAGAGCCGGGTAAGAACAACAAACAGAAATATCACTGCGGTTGCCGATTCTTTTTGTATGTACGAACAGTGTCTGCGTATATTTTCTTCCGCGTCATGTTGTCTGTGAAGGCAGCAGCTGCGGCAGCAAGAGATAGGTTATGAGTTGGCAAGTACAACCTCTGTGAAGCAGATATGTTTAAAGTGTTTTTGTTGCAAGGTGTTTTATTGTGGTGCTGGGCAGAGGTTCCCAGACTGGTGTGTGTTACAGTGATGAGGCACGAGTGGGTGGCGTGTATTCTTCTTCAAGTCCATGCCGTATAACGCTGGAAGTCATGTCTAAGCCACAACCTTTTGTCAGGTGTACTTTTAATCAATTCTGACACAAATGATGTTCCATAGTCCATGCCGTATGACGCTGGAAGTCATGTCTATCGGCAACCTTTTGTTAGGTGTGCTTTTAATCAACTCTGACACAAATGATGTTCCATAGTCCATGCCGTATGACGCTGGTAGTCATTTTTATCGACAACCTTTTGTCAGGTGTGCTTTTAATCAACTCTGACACAAATGATGTTCCATAGTCCATGCTGTATGACGCTGGTAGTCATGTCTATCGACAACCTTTAGTCAGGTGTACTTTTAATCAACTCTGACACAAAGGATGTTTCATAGTCCATGCTGTATGACGCTGGTAGTCATGTATATCGACAACCTTTAGTCAGGTGTACTTTTAATCAACTCTGACACAAATGAAGTTCCGTAGTCCATGCTGTATGACGCTGGTAGTCGTGTCTATCGACAACCTTTTGTCAGGTGTACTTTTAATCAACTCTGACACAAATGAAGTTCCATAGTCCATGCTGTATGACGCTGGTAGTCGTGTCTATCGACAACCTTTAGTCAGGTGTTCTTTTAATCAACTCTGACACAAATGAAGTTCCGTAGTCCATGCTGTATGACGCTGGTAGTCATGTCTATCGACAACCTTTTGTCAGGTGTACTTTTAATCAACTCTGTCGCACAGTTCTGGAATCACTTATCTACACCATTTATCCGTCTCCTTCTTGTTCTTCCTTTCGCCTTCCTCTCTGATATTCTACTGTAAAAAGTATCATATGCAGTCTGATTTGGCTGCATTTTCACTAGATGGCCGAACCATTTCATTCTTTGTCTATCAATATCATCCAGACGTGGTCTTATTCCAACTTTCTCTCTAATGCTGGTATTCACAACCCGGTCTCGTCTAGTGTTTTTAATCATTCAATGTTTCTGGAGTAGTAGCAGTCAAATACACCACTGCGGGCTTGCTAGGCTTGTCGCGTAGCGGGACAGGAAAAAATCTGACCTGGTTAGTGCCGGTCTATTATTCCTTGGTAGATTCATCATACCATTTAATTCCCTCCATTCTACGCAGGCACCAGTTAATGAATTTTTGCAGTTTATTATTAAATGCCTTAGTTGTTCTCCATGTTTTCGGTCCATACAACAGGTCTGAATTGATATGAGAGTTAAAGATTTTTAGTTTAGCAATAGTTTTAATTTTTTGTTTGACCGCCACAAATTGACTAGTCCTATGAAAGCTCCTATTGCCTTTTGTATTCTTATTGTGATATCTCTATCAGTACCCCTATCTTTATCTACATTATTGTCCAAATAGGTTAACGACTCCACATCTTCGAGTCGGGTGCCATTAAGAAAAACAACATTACTATTTTCCTGATTTATTCTCACTATCTTTGTCTTTCCTTTGTAGATTGTCGGACCTAGCTGCTGTGATCTCGCATCAAGTATATTTAATGTATCTTGTATCTGATTCCATGAGTGGGACAGAAGAGAAATATCACCAGCGAAGTCCAGATCATCAAGCTGTTTTATAGGGCTCCACTGAATTCAATTCTTGGTGTTAGCAGTTGTTGTCTTCATGATCCAATCTATCGACAGTAAAAATAGAAGAGGTGACAAAAGACTCCTTGTCGCACACCTGTTTTTGTTTTAAATGTATCTATTAGCTTTCTCTCATCAAGAACTCGGCATGTCATGTCTTTGTATATTGCCTTTACTAAGCTAATAGTTTTCTGTAGGATTTTATAGTGCCCCATTAATTTCCAGAGAGATTCCCTATTAATGCTTTCAAAAGCTTTTTCAAAGTCTATGAATTTAATGTAAAGTGGTGAATTCAGTTCAATGCTTTGCTCGATTATTATACGTAATGTGGCTATCTCGTCAGTACAGGATCTCTTCGGCCGAAAATCTGCTTATTCATCACTAAGCGTTTTATCAATAGCATCTTTTAATCTTTCCAAAATAACTCTACTTAATATTTTACCAGGCACTGACAACAACATAATTCTTCTATAGTGTTCACACTCCTGTAGATCATCTTTTCTGGGCAGTTTCACAAGATATCCTTCTCTCCAGTCTGCTGGTATTTCTTCTGTTTCCCAGACTTTACTAAATAATATGTGTGGCACTTCCACTGATGTGTTTATGTTGGCTTCAATAGTTTCTGCTGTGATACCAACTGGACCTGCCGCCTTTCCTTCATGCATGCGATTGATAGCTTTTTATAATTTCCTCTCTAGATGATATCTCACAGTTAATATTCAGTTCCATTTCTAAAGGCTGGATATCTTGAGGAACCTCTAAGGCTGGTCTATTTAGAAGTATTTCAAAATATTAAGCTCATCTGTTCATGTGATCTTTAGTGTTGGTGAACCTTTCCCTTGATGTTTTTTATTGGTCCAGTTGGCTGTCTATATTTACCTATTAATTCCCTTGTGTTACTGTAAAGGTCACTGATGTTTCCTTTCGCTGCTTTGGTCCCCGCTTCTTGTGCTAGGTCATGTAAATATTTCCTTTTATCTGCCCTTATTCGCCTCCTTACTTCCATATTAACATCCATGTATTTTTCCTGAGCTCTAGCTTTGGAAGCTGTAGTTTTGATATTGTTTAAGTCTGCTTTTTCATGTTCCTTACTTTATTCATTTTAATGGTTTCTGGTGTTCTCCACGCTTTATGTTTCTGTTCTTTCTTACCAAGGACTATACACAAGATTTTTTCTAGATTTCATTGATCTGATCCCAGCATTCAGTGCTTACATCATCAGCTGACTGCTGCAACACCCGGTACTTATCAGAGACTATTACTGAAAACTGTTCCCTAACTTCTTTATCCCTGATATAATCTACATTGTACTGGTTTCTATGATTATAAGATGTTATATATCTTTTGAATTTCAACTTCAATTTTCTTACTAACAGAAAATGGTCAGAAAATACATCAGCACCTTGTATGATAAAGGGATGATCTAAACTTTATGTTAATTTTAAGGCGTTCAATTTGATTGGTTGTCTTATGGTCTGGTGATTCCCATGTTGTATTGTGTGTTCTTGCCTCTGGTGACATGCTTCCGCAAAAAATAACATACTGGTTTCTTGTACACTGATTGATGAATAATTCTCCTTTCTCATTGATAACTCCTGGACCATGTTTTCCCATAATCTCTTCATAACCTGTGTTATCTTATCGTATCTTGACACTCAGGCCACCCATTAACATTTTTATATTGCCCTTTCTTTCATTATTTAAAATATTTTGAAGGTGCATGTAAAATTCCTCCTTAAATGATGTATCTTTATCATTTGTTGATGCATTACACTGTATTATCGAGATGTTCACCTATGTTTCGCTGTCCTAAATTATTCTAAGACTCACAGCTTCCCATTCTGTTAGTCACCTCTATACTTCTTTTGATACCTATAATGTAAGTAGCGTAAATTTTAATGTAAGTAAAATTGCAATGTAAGTGAAATCAAGTTATAATGTCTATAGACTAAAGTTGTAATGTGAGTAAAGTTATTATGTATGTTAAGCTAACTTGAAATATAAGTAAAGTAATTTATAATATAAGTAGAGAAAGTTGTAATGTAAGCAGAGTGAAGTAAACGTCATAATGTAAATAAAGCAAAGTAACAATGTAAGTACAGTTTTTATGTAGGTAAAATAAAGTAACAGTGTAAGGAAAGGAAAGTTACCGTGTAAGTAAAGCACAATTATAATACAAAAAAATGGTATAGTGTAAGTAAAATAGAGTTATAATGTAAGTAAATTTATGGTGTAAGTAAAGTTGTAATGTAGGTAAAATTAGGTTATCACGTAAGTAGTGTATTTATTAAGTAAGAGAAATAGTGTTACGATGTGTGTATAGTAACGTATGAGGGCGGCATTAGTATCATGGCTAAATGTTTGCCATCCAGCCTGAAGATTTCGGGCTAAAATAATCTTCCTTCCGTCAGTTTTTCCTTTCGGGTCGCTGTCTGAACATTCGAGGACATTCAGACTTAAAATCTCCCATCCTGGGTGACAAACCAACTGGGCAAATACCTGACAGCCCGTTCAACCTCTAAGTAAGTTATAATTAGGGCACCCACAACGACTACAACAGACGTGCAATCTCACGTGCAGTCTTTTGCGGCTAAGGGTGGCTTAAGGTAACCTTCACTGATTAGAATCAGCATCGATGAGCATTTTTGTGTAAAATTTTATCATAGAAAGAAAGAAAACCGAAAGAAAAGTAGACCAACAAGCTTAAGAATATAACAAATAAAAACGAAAAGTGAACGTTGTGGCTAAAGAGCCTTCATCAGCACATCGTACGTCAAACGAAAGCACACGAATACACACAACTCATTTAACTGGCGTATCCCGAAGCATCCACGTTGATGTCTTACCTGTGGAATGTATAATCTTGGTTCACATCTCGATCCAGTTTAGAATGTTATGAGGAAATATGCAGGAAAAGGAATGCATAAGACCTGCTGGTGACCTTATCATTCATCTAGTCTACAGATTTAGGGATCGAGCACTCCATATTCTTTAGCGAGAAAATTGTATTTTACTTCACTTTACTTTGCTATCCTAGTCGAAATTTTGAGAGCATGCATCTTCTCTGTAACGACTCATAAATGTGAATCGTCGACTATCTCGAATCATTAGGGAAGAAAACAGTGGCTTCTGACCTGAAATGATATAGAACGATTCTCATAATACATAGACAAGGAAGAAGAGAAATACCGACATTTTGAAAGATCTCATTATCCAGGAAGATTGGCTAATACACAGCATCGTGACTCAGAAACGGAAAAATGTCAGCTGCATGAAAAGACCGTGACGGAAGCGGAAATAAAGCAGAAAAGGCATGGTACCAGGAAAGAGAGAGAGGACCCAACCAGCCCGAAAATGAGCACACAATATAAGTGAGACTTTGGCTAGGAGAGGGTATGTGGCGGGGAAGGTGGCGAGAGACCGAGTTTCTGTCTGGCAGACAGTGATGAGATCGAAGTTCTGCAACGGACATGGTCCATGATATATGTAATAGCCACTGCCAAAGTCACCCAGTGGTCAAGGAAAGAAAAGGAAACGAGATTCTTGACTATCTGTGGTCATGACAGGGATAGGTGTCAGCAAATCTTGAATTACTTGTAGGGACAGATCCACAAAAATTGCACACGAGAACCGGAAGACGCCATCTGTGGTTCATACACGTGACCTTCAGAACGCGTTGCAAACGTCTAAATCCGGCTCGTCAAACTGAGGGTCCACCAGGAGCCGTATGGGTCACATTTTTGTTGTCACGACGACCAGTAAAAGTGAGGTTAGTCTCCCCAGAACCCGCCTATATACACACCAGCTCACTTCTTATTGATAGTTCCTGAGCCCGTGACCTGCACATAAGGTTACTGGGGTGTTCCACAATGGCTTTAATATCGCGTGTTGTATATTTCAGCCCGCCAGCGCTTTCAACACTCCAAAAACATGGAGAAGATAGCTCTAACACAACCCCTCTAGAGAGTGTCGCAACCTATGTCACAGGTATTTTTTTTTTTCTCGGAATGTAAACGTAAGTGCAAGACATCCCAGAAACCAAACAACAGAGCGGGATACACTCGTAACCTTCAGGAAAGTCGACCATCCCAAAAACTTGTGAATGAAAAGTTAGTCTTTCCTCTTGTGTCGAGTGCGGCACATAGGGCAGAGGTCATGACTCTCCATGCACGGCGGTCCGTTGCAATCCGTTGTAGGTCTTGGATGTTTGAGTGGCCCATGAGCGAGCCTTCCCTGATGATAGTTCGACGTAGGGTTTCCCTTGGTCTTCCACGAGATCTTTTCCCCTGTGGTGTCCAAATGAGGGCTTGGTAAGGAAGTCTTGATTTATCCATTCTAAGGGCGTGGCCGACATAGTTCCAGCGGCGTTTTCGTATAAAATTAGACACATACTCTTGCCTTGATTCTTGTCTTATTTGTGTATTGGTTCGGAAATCTGACCATTTGAAATTTAGTATTCTTCTAAGGCATTTATTTTCAAAACTGTCTAATTTTGTGTCTAGAGTTTTCGTTGATTTCCAGCTCTCGCATCCATAGGTTAGTACTGGATTCACACAAGAATTGAAGATCTTGAGTTTTGTGTGTTTGCTAAGTGTCTTTGATTTCCAGATGTTAGACAGTTTATTGAAGGCACTAGATGCCAGTGCTATTCTAAATGATATTTCTGGTGTGGTATCTCCTGTAGATGATATCTTGCTCCCTAGATAAGTGAATGAAAAGTGGCCTACTCTATTTGGGGAGACTAACGTGAACCTAATCACGACAGCCACACACGACAACAATCTAAAGTCATTCATCAGAAATAAGTGCGTAATTTTTATCGCGAACTGTCGGCGTGCTTTCGAAGAGCCGCATGCGGCCTCTGGGTCGCGTGTTTGACGTGCTTGATTTAAACCACTTTGTCACGACTGCTGAACCACTGTCCGTTAGCAACGTGAGGTAAAACTAATGTTTCGCTACCCAGATCCCGCCCATATACACACTACCTCGCTTCTGATTGGTAGACCTAGAGCTACGTGACTTGGCACAAGGTTACATTGATGTTCCGCAATGCCCTTGATATCGCGTGTTGTATATTTCAGCACGCCAGCGCTTTTAACACTCCAAAAAGAAGGACAAACTTTGTCTAAAACAACCCCCTACCCCAACCTATGTCACAGGCATTCTCTTTATCGGAATAAAAACGTAAATACCATACAACGCACAAAGCAAACAACAGAGCGGCACATCCGTAACCTGCAGGAAAGTAGACCAGCCCAACAAACTTGTGAATGAAACGTGAACTACTTTGTTTGGGGAGACTAACTTAAACCTGACCGCAACGTGAATGGTCTTTTTGTTTGTTTGTTATTTTGTGCTATCACAGTTTCAGAAAAATGTTTGTTGCCTATTCTTTACACGAAGTTGCAGTCAACTTTAAGTAGCCATAGCATACTGAACTGATATTTACTGTCAGAAAAAGCACGTTGTGCAGATGCGTGATCATCCACGCCGGTCAGAAATACACATTTTCCCACAATCATCAACTTAGCTTTGTACACACACGTTACAGTTAAACCATTGAGGAATCTAAACAAGTTTAGTCTTAAAAAATACACAGTTTGCTGTATCCCGCCAAGTGCATTACCACAAAGTTACATTATGATATAATGAATTACATTTTAAAAACAAATCCTTTTCATTGAAATACACAAAACAGCACTCTCTTCTTCGACTACTATATGATCAACACAGTCACATGTTTTTAAAATTTACCACATTCTCTTTCTGTTTGCACACTGCCCATTAATTCACTGCTTCTCCTTGTTTTAGTAAAAGCCTATAAAATTAACCGATTTGTCTATCTTTTTTTTTTCCACAGCGTCGGCCTTCTTTTCCCCAAGGAGCTGTCGACTGGAGATCGCGGCACAAAGTTGTGCCAGAAGGCAAAAAGCGCCAAGGAAGAAGAAAACCCATCTCAGCATGTTTTCTTCCCGAGAGTGAGGAGGATGGACAGAATGACCTTAGTCCAGAGAGAATGTCCTGGCACGAACGTTCGTGTCCTTTCTACGAGTCTGACAAAGAAAGGAGCCATCACCTTACAGCTGATAACAACAGTATTGATAGCAACAAAAAAAGGTACAGCGACAACGTCGCAGCGCCGGCCTCTGATTTATTCAACGAACCATCACTTTCATCAAGTCTATCGATAGTTGAATGCAACTGCCGATTACAAAAATCAGACACATTGCAAAATAATAACAACATCGACGAAGGTGGGGATAACCGCGACGAAGCACACAAATACAACGACGAAGAATGTGTTAGAAATCGAAAACCCAAGAGAAAAAAGAATAGAAATATACGAGAAACGGTTATCATTAATGTTGGCGGCCAGATTTTTGAGACCTACAAGTCAACTTTAACTCGTCTAAGAACGCCAGTGTTTCATTCAGACACTCTCGAGTTGTACTATCGAAAGTCTCATAAAGATTACTTCTTTGACAGAGATCCGTCAGCTTTTGGATCCATTCTGAACTTTCTGAGGACCGGAGAGCTGCACATCCCTACTAATATGTGTGGTCCAGCTTTACAGGCAAGTGCTAGTTAATGTGTTGGATTGTCGTGCATGTTTGGCATCGTCTAAAGTAGTCTCAGCAAACGGAGAAAACGGAAAAAGGGGGGGGGGGGGGATTTTACCATCATTTTCTATCTTTCTTTTGTTTTCTTTATTTGCTTTAATTGTATTTTTTCGTTTCATTCCTTCTTTATTCATTACATGCTTCAAAAACTACTTTTTAAACAACATTGATTTTCCTATCAATTTATTATTACCGTTTTTAGTGGATTTGCCCTACAAACTAGTGCTTTTTTGTTGTTGCAAATGCTGATGTATATGAAGAAGGGTAACAAAGAAAGAATTCATCATAACACTGTTGCGTTTTTTTTAGACTGTAACGTCTGTTTCCTCATTCCGTGAAAATGAAACAAATTGTCCCTCACGGTTGAAACTGTAACTAGTGCGTACAAAACTAAAAAGATTATTATGTGGTAATGTGTCCTACACAAGGGAAATGAGGTGTCTGAGAAAGGCAGTAGGAGTGACCAGAAGAGATAAAATCACGATTGAGGTCATACGAGATAAAGTCAGCACAGAACCAATTCTAAATTACATAGAAAGACAGCTAATCAAAATGATTGCAAGAGAATTCTTCTGATACTATACCATACAAAGCATTTACCAAAAGAGGAGAGGGACGTAGAGCAAGAGGCAGACCAAGAACAATATGAAAGGATAACATCAGAGAAACACTACAGCACCACGACGTGTCTATGGTCGAAGCAGCCAGAACAGCACGAAGCAAGACCTTATATCTCCCTCTACGCCTGTAGCGGTAAAAGAGGACGTAAAGAAAAAGAAGAAGAAAAAGAATGTGTCTCGCTGACTGGCGTGGACGATCATACTTCAGCCCTTCCTGCGATTGTTAAAAGTACATCACAGTTCGTATAATGACAGTCTGCTTTGCCATGACAAAACAGCTGTCAAAAACTTTGTAACTTTACTTACATTATAACTTTATTTCACATAAATTATAATTTACGTAATTCTACTTACATAATTACTTTACTAACATTATAACTCTTCTTCGCTCTACTTACATCGTAACTGTACTTGCATTATAAATGTTCACTACTGTGCTTACATTAACACTTTACATACAATATAACGTTTCTTTACTTAAATTATAATTTTACCTACGTGACTAATTAAAAAAATTGGTTACCAAATACACACACATACATACAATCATACCTATATTCATATTAAACTATACAATTTAGTTTCATATTTTATTCAGACCAGAAGCAGCTGTATCGTTGCCAGTGCAGATTACAATTTCTTTCAAGTCATCTTTACTGCTCGTTTGATCTGTCTGTCCATGATATTCTCTTCATCTTATTTGTCGCGCGCCCAACGTGGGTAAATACACTGATATAGTGAGGGTGTGGGTTTGAACCTTAACAATGCCCACCCACGTGAGAAACTGGACTATTATCTAAGCTATGTTGATCCTAGACAGTCCTGGATAGCCAAGAAAACAGCGAGTGGCTCGTTCCATGAAATGAAAGTTGCTGTACTTGTATCCACAGGAGAAGGAGAAGGGATAGATAGATATCTGGATAAACCCACTGTGATATAATCCAGGTGCTCAGTTAACCCCTGCGACTGGTCTCCTCTCCTGGCATTGCTTAAAAGCCCCCATCATTCATTCATTCATTCAGTAGCATGTCCCTCGCGGAACCTCGCTGCCATAACAACCCTCCGGAAAACCTTCCTATCATGAGCAAGATGTCCTGCGTCTGATACACCCATCTGGAGATCATCTGCCACATCCTGCACCCATCTTCTCCTTGGCCTTCCTCTTCCTCTCTTCCCAGGCATATACCCCTCCATTATTGTTCTCTCTAGACCTCCATGACGTTTCAAGTGACCAAAATATTTCAATTTTCTTTGTTTTATTGTCTTTACTAGCCAACCCTCTTCAATATTCAGCTCTTGAAGTATGGATGCATTTGTTCTTTTCTTTACCCAAGATATTCTTAGAACCTGTCTGTAACATTTATATTCAAATGCATTTATGCGCTGTTCCGCTTGTTTAGTAAGTGTCCAGGTCTCACAGGCGTATGTTGCAATGGGAAAGATGCATGCTCTTAAAAATCTGACCTTTGTAATTCTATCTGTACAATTCCATAATTTATTCAGTTGTTTTAGTCTTTGAAGAGCAATTGATAGTCGCCGTTTAATTTCTTTCATTGTGTCACCATTGTTGGTAACCAGTGACCCAAGATATTCGAAATTTTTCCACCACTTCCAATCTTTCCTCATTAACATATATTTCTTTTCTCCATGGCAGTTTTGTTTGTATGCATTATCTTTGTTTTTGCTGTGTTAAGAAATAAGTTATGATTTTCACTATTTCTTTGGAGTGAGGTTAATAAGTTTTCTAAACCATTTTGTGATGTTTGATAGTAATACTGTATCATCAGCATAACGAATTTCTGGTATTTCATGACCACCGATGTTTAGGGCATCATATTGTTCCTTGTTTATATCATCTCTTACATTTCTCATTATATTTTCGGCGTACAGGTTGAACAAATACGGTGACAGCACACATCCCTGACGGACTCCTTGCTTGATGCCAAACCAGTCTGATGTCTCTCCATCTATTCTGACTGCTGCTTGTTGGTCTTGATAGAGCATTTTAATGAGCTGCACTATATGTGATGGAAAGCCCATATCCTCATGATTTCCCAAAGCTTCTGATGTTGTACACAGTCAAATGCTTTTGAATAATCCACAAAACATAAGAACAGATTTACATTAAATTCTCTACACTTCTCTATTATTAAACGCATGTTAAATATATGATCTCTTGTTCCTCTTCCCTGTCTAAATCCAGCCTGAGCTACATTAATCTCTTCTTCCATTTTCTTTTGCAGTCTTCTCATTATAATTTTTAGTAGAATTTTACTTGCATGACTGATCAGGGCAATAGTTCGATAGTTTGTACATAATTTCAGGTCACCCTTTTTTGGTATTGGAATGAAGATAGTTCTCTTCCAGTCTTTTGGCCAAATACCATATTTCCATATCTTTTCACATAAAAAGCCCCCATCAAGTGATTTAAATATTTGTTAGCTGAAGTAAACTAATATGCACAAAGACACTTGAACCTAAGTACACAATTTACGCAACTATGTTTAAACAACATCAAAAAGATTTATTTAATAAATCTGACTAAAATAAAATGAACTAGTTTAGGCTAGTAGAGTTGAGATGATGTGAATGATGAAATCATAAAGGTATTGGAAAGTAACAACCTTTGGACAGTTCTCGGCTTGAGACCCTGTCTATTCATTCCCAGTTTGTCGTCCTCACTGCTTTCTGCAGGTCGTTACACTCGACGGTCGGCAAATAATGGACGCCTACTAGTCCCTGCCCAATGTGGGAACTGGAGAATGAAGAAACAAGCGCATATTTGTAGTATCAGCTCTAGATGTACACTAAAAANATTACGCCTAAAATCATTCTTATTCAAGGATGTCACAGCTCCTCCCTTGTGGGTGTATATTCACTGTCAGTCAGTGACTACAATTATTGTTTGAATTCCCACGCTAGGATCTCCTGGTTCAATTAAGCTGGTCAAAGCTAATAGGCCAAGTCACACCTCCGCTCTACTTCACCTGTCATCACAATAAAATCAGATTTTGTCAATTCTTCTGCCAACACTTTCAGCTCACCATGTCAATAGTGCCCGTCGGACCGGCACTCCAGTTTAGGTAACCTCAGGGGGAGATAATGGCAATTAGCCCTTGTTATCTGTCCCTGAAGGTCTGGCAGGGGGAATAACTATCTGACACCAACAAATGGTGTGCAAATCTCCAGTCAGTAAGTCTGCTTGGTCAGTCTTATCTATGTACCTTAACACTTAACATCTGGGAAAAAGTTTTAGTGTTTGATATGACCAACAGTCCAGGAGAAGTAAGTGTTTGATGTGGTCGTCTTACTTAGATTAAGGATGTATCCAAAACCATTTATTTCGGTATACTTCGAAACACAAAGGAATAAAAGTAGGTTAAGGAAAGACATTCTGGAGTCACCGAGCGTATTGTCACATTATTCTTTCTTCTTTTCTCTACTCCCGGAATGCCTCCCGGCGTCAAGACAGGGACAGATGTATGTGATATTCCTAGAAGGCCACAACTGAACTAGACTATCACAATCAGACTAGTTTAACACAGCTTCCACTCTAGGATGTCCGAAACTGACCCTGAAACTGATTATCACATCCGTCCATGATTTTCACATACGTCCATGATTGTTGTCATCCGTCTATGATTTTTTCTATCTATGTATGATATTCTCATCTGTCATTGATCTTCTCATCTGTCCATGATTTTCTCATCCGTGCATGATTTTCTCATCCATGATTTTTCCTTCCGTCCATGATATTCTCACCTTTCCGTCATTTTCTCATCTGTCCCTGATTTTCTCATTCGTCCATGATTTTCTTATCCTTCCATGATTTGCTGATCCGTCCATGAATTTCTCATTTATCCATGATTTTCGCATCCGTCCATGATTTTCTCATCTGTCCAGGATTTTCTCATCCGTCCATGATTTTCTCAACGACTATGATTGTCTTTTAAATTTATGATATTCTCATCTGTCATTGATTTTCCCATCTGTCCATGATTTCCTCATCCATGATTTTCTCACCCGGACATGATTTTCTCATCTGTTCATGATTTTCTCATTCGTCCATGATTTTCTTATCCGTCCATGATTTGCTGATCCTTCCATGATTTTCTTATTTATCCATGATTTTCTCATCCGTCCATGATTTTCTGATCCGTCCATGATTTTTTTTCAACCGTCCAAGATTTTTTCTCATCCGTCTATGATTTTCTCATGTGTCCACGTTTTTCTCATCCGTACATGATTTTCTCATCTATCTATGATTTTCTCATCAGTTCATGATTTTTTCTCATCCGTCCATAAAACCACACCTCTGCCACTTTCACATGGATGTTTCACTAATCAGAAAACTGTCCATGATTTAGAATGTAGTTTCATTGAAATGTTCTGTTATGTTGTATTTCTCGATTCATGTGGACAGAACGAGCTGGCATTCTGGGGCATTGAGGAGACAGACATCTCCAGATGTTGCTGGACACAGTATAACACCTGGAAGACCCAGTGTCGGTCGCTGGAAAAGCTGGAGAACGATCGAAAGTTTTCAACAACGCAAGAGGTAAGTACGGTAAACTGTCTCGTGCTCAGAGGGTCGTGGGTTAATTTCAGGGCGGCATCGTTAGGTTCACGAGTGCAATTTTTTCACAGACATTCCTGGGGATTGTCGCCGGAGCTGCGGAGTTCGTGCTTCATGTGATGCTCTTGGCAGGTAGCTAGCTGTTCTGTGGAGACAGACCAAGTTACATGGGATACAATCCAGTGCAATGAAGTCGACCCTCTAACGTTTAACAATTTATTATTATTAATGCTTACATAAACAAGGTTTAAGGCCACAGAGAGCTTTCACGGGTGCTTTCTTTTTAGTCGACCACAAATTACGTCACGGGACAGACCTACATTTTAGAGGGTGGTAAGAGCAGGTTTTCCATAGTTTCTGTGTTTTAGCACGTTTCTTCCAAGGTCAATGGCCAGGAACATTTACCTAACCCTAACCATAATCCTAACCTTGAAAAAAGCTATACACATAATCTACCACCCCCTGAAATATTTGACTGTCCCGTGACCTGTGGATTTACCATATTTGTGGTCGGCTAATAAGAAACTACACTCCCACGTCCTAGAAAAATATAAGGGGTTGTACCTTTCCTCCCACCCTATGTTTTCATTTTTTTCCAGTTTATACAACATATTATTTGCTTTAAACAACATAAAATGTGACTAGAAAGCTGAAGCCCGGAAACTGAAAAGATACGCAACGAAAAGAAACCGAAAGTTTCGACCAAAGTCTTTATCGATTGACGAGTACTAAATAAACACAAACTGTGAAAGAAATCTCTCTTCCTGCCCTGACACTGAGAGGCATTCCAGCAGAGAAAAGAAGAAGAAGAAAGGTGTTTAAGTTGATCAAAAGTTGAGGAATTTCCATAACACTCAAAATGACCCAGAATTTCTGATAATTACATTTATAATGTTAGAACAAAAAATGTACGTTGGCCAGCATAACCTCCACCCTTGGATGTATATTTTATCTATACCATCAACACAATAAAAGTATATTTGCATGCATATTACATATTTAAATATTCACCACAAATTTTACCCGTTGAGTAACTGAGGCGTATCCAACTGACGCATCTGATGATGGTCTTGATATTTTCTAGTGTCCACGGGCGGTACTCATTTGTGGGAAGTAAATAATTGATGAAAGATGAGACGAAATTAAGATCATGCAGTGACACAAGGGAATGAAGCCTAAGCAAACTAGACGGGGCGTAGGATAATGTCAGGACTTCTGTTGACCTACAGGCGGAGAGTGTTTCCAGTTTTTCGGTAACGGTCAGGTTATGCTATATGCTCCGCCATTTTATGGGGCAAGTAATGCTATCTGGTGTAGCCATTCTATGAGGTCAAGCTATGCTGCAAGGTTCGGCCAGAATATAGGATAGGCTATGCTATAAGGTCGTTCCATGCTGCAAGGCCTAGAAATGCAATAAATTCTAGCCATGTCTATGCTATTCTATGAGGTCAAGCTATGCTACAAGGTTCGGCCAGAATATAGGATAGGCTATGCTATAAGGTCGTTCCATGCTGCAAGGCCTAGCAATGCAATAAATTCTAGCCATGTCTATGCTATTCTATGAGGTCAAGCTATGCTACAAGGTTCGGCCAGAATATAGGACAGGCTATGCTTTAAGGTCGTTCCATGCTGCAAGGTCTAGCAATGCAACAAAGTCTAGCCATGTCTATGCTATTCTATGAGGTCAAGCCATGCTATAAGGTCAGGTCATGCTACAAAGTGTAGCCTTGCAATAAGGTCACGCCATGCTATAGCGTAAGCCATGCTATGAGGTCCAGCTAGCCTGTAAATTCAAGCTATGCTACAAGGGCTAGTCTTGCTATAGGATTTAGTCATGCTCTAAGGTCAGATCCAGCTATAAGGTTCAGCTATGCTGTAAGGTCCAATTATGCTATTGTCTAGTCATGCTATAAGGTATAGTCATGCTTAAAAGCCCACTCGTGCTACAAGGGCCAGACATGCTGTAAGGTCAAGTCTTGCTATAAGGTCCAGTCATGCTATAAGGTCTAGTCGTGCTATAAGGTATAGTCATGCTATAAGGTCTAGCTATGCTATACTGTATATTAGTGCTATAAGGTCAAGTAATGATATAAGGTCTAGTCTATGGTCTAGTCATGTTATAAGGTCTAGGCATGCTATAAAAAAATGCTATAAGGCCTAGTTATGCTATAAGGCCAGACATGCTATAAGGTCAAGTCTTCCTATGAGGTCCAGTATTGCCCTAAGTTCCAGTCATGCTATATGGTCCAGCTATGGTATGAGGTCAAGCCCTACTATAGTTTAAGCCATGCTATAAGGCTAAGCCATACTACTGGTTAAGCCATGATATAAGGTCTACTCTTGCTCTAAGATTAAGTTATGCCATAATGCCCAGTCTTGCTATGGGGTCTATCCATGAATTACTACAAGGTCTAGTTTTTCTATCAGGTCCAATCATGCTATAAGGTACAGTCTTGCTATAAGGTACAGCCTTGCTATAAGGTCAAATATTGCTCTACGGTCCAGTCTTGTAATAAGGTCAAGTAAAGCTATAAGGTCTAGACATACAATAGATTTATAAAATCTAGCCATTGCTGATTCACTAGAGTCTTCATTGTACCATCATCAAATATCTGCTTTCTCTGCTCGCGCAACTATAGACTTAGCAGCAACAACAGCAGTAGTAGCAGCGGCAGCTGCAGCAACAGCTGCAGCAGCAGCAGCAGCAGCAGCAGCAGCAGTAGTAGTAGTAGTAGTAGTAGTAGTAGTAGTAGTAGTAGTAGTAGTAGTAGTAGTAGTAGTAGTAATCGCAGCAGCATCAGTAGCAGCAATAGTAGCCGTAAGTCTAGCAGTGGTATTTCTAGCGCCGTTCAGTGTTAAATCTTGCCATATCACTGGCAATTCACGACCTACAAATTGTGATTTCCAAAATGTGCACGGTTTTGCGCTTCTAAGCCAGTCAATTGTGTGTATGATCTGCATTGTTGCTGACACTGTTTTTTGCTCTCAGACAGAGCAAGTCGACCCAAACGATTCGTGTTGGAACAGGTGCAAATCCAAAATCTGGACATTCCTTCAAGATCCAGGTTCTTCCAAAAAAGCCAAGGTATGTTGGTGCTACGACTATGTTCTGTTCGCATTAGTAGTAGGGCCCGCTGTGGTTTAGCGGCTAGACGCTCGCATGCGGATCGGAAGGTCGTGGGTTTGGGTCCAGATGGAGGCTGGACTTTTTTTAAAACTGACCTTGGCTGCCAAGTCGACCCAGCCTTGAGTGGGTACCCTTTACAGTCCTGGGAAGTTGAGGCGGTCGGCGTGATGCTGACCACATCACCCAACAAGCGCCGTTGGTCTATAAAATATAGGTCTAACACTATATAGCCCATACGCCCGTTACGTGGTTAGTGCCATGTGAGAGATCGGACACAGTTCAGAGGAGCAGATGGATCACCACATTCTGGTTAGAGTGATGCAGCGGTGAGTGATGAGGTGATCTGGCAAATACTCCACGTTCAGAGGGAAGGCAAGACGGAATGCTACTGGCATAATTGGTAGAGGATGCGCTGGCTACTGAAAATGAGGACGGAGTGCTTACGAGAATGCCCAGAGTGCTGTGATGTCGATTCTTGGATCAACAACTCAACTCTGTAAATGGGAATGCGATGAAAACTGTTTTTTTTAAAGGGAAAAAAAGAGGAGCCAAGGGGGAACTAAAGTATTTCATACTAATTAATTTTTTTTTACCAAAGAACTCGCCATACGTTGATTGGTTACTCTTTCTAAGGTACATATTTCTTGCATTAGTTCTGTCCCATTCATCTGTTATCTTAACCATTCTATCTCGTTTGTTTCTATAACTCATCTATCGCTAAGCTTTTTTTTTTCAGTTCTATACGTCTGAGTTCTAAATGTTCTAAGGTACACAATCTTTAGGAAACACACCATTAAATTACAAACTACTTGAGACTGCAAGAGTTAACAACCATACCGGAGGGCTAAGTGGAAAACAAAAGGGCAAAAGGCAGATAGTGATATAACAAGGTGGACACAATCAATAGACGGACAAGAAGTAGTCTAAGAGAGTGTAAAATCAAGACGACAGACAGAGAAAGCTAGAGATCCATTGCCGGAAGTTTCACACTGTTGGTACGGCAGGCGAAAGATTGACTGTGGAGTAAGAAACACCAGTCTTAAACTGAAATACACCAATCACATCGTCACTTGTTACACTGTACATTACCATGGAAGTCTTAGCTTGACCACATATGAACAAAGGATCACGTGATGAGTATGTATGTGTTTGTGGGAAATTCACATGTAGGAAAAGATCTGCATTTCTAGTGTCGGACTGTTTGTGTCGGCACATTTGACAAATGCCTTATGCATGTAATGCATATGTATGCTACTGAATTTGCTGAGAATGTATTTTGGGTATTTTTGGGGGTTCTTTATTACTATCTCACACCAGATGACGTCACAGGACAGTCCTACATTTTAGATGGTTTTAACGACCCCAAAACATCTAGAACTAGCCCTAACCCCAACCCACCTACGTCCCACAGGAGAGTGCAGCCTAATTTCCACGACTGCATGTAGCCTGTCTACCACCCCCTGGAATATTAGACTGTCCCGTGACCTGTGGGTTTCCCTTGCTTGGGTTAGGATATTATTAAAGTACCACATTTATCACAAGGGACATTGGTACATTCTGTATGGGTTTTGCTGACACAGAAATGAAGCAACTATGGGGTGCCTAGCAATCACGACTGCTCTAGAGTTGGAACTACGTGTAGCTGATTATCTGGTGTGAGAAAGAAAACTGGTTTAAACTTTTTGTGAACATTGTCCACAGGCATACGCTTGGGTCTCCATCATCTTCGTCTTCGTGTCCATCTTTTCCTTCTGCGCAGAAACTCATCCAATGTTCAAAGTCAAAGCACGAGACATGACGCACTTTGCCTCTTTCTACGAATTCTTTAATGTGCAATCCATACCTTGGGCTCAAGTGCTCAGTGCAGTTCGACACAACGCAACAGTTCATGCAGAGACAACACCGCAGCCTCGACCGGACGCCTTTGCTTCTAGTACCAATTCCACAAAGTTGAACATGACTAAACAGAGAGCTTCAGGTATAGCTAAACGATCACTAAGCAAACACGCTTGCGAAACCAGAGCTAGTTTTGAAGGCAACAAAAATAATAATGATAACGACAGTGACTGGGGCAACAGGGACTTACCCCATCCCACCCTGATCGTTATGGATGCAATTTGTCTTTTCTTTTTCACATTAGAATATATAACTCGATTCGTATGCACGCCTAGTAAACTAAATTTCCTACGGGCTCTTCAAAATATTGTGGATTTTTTAGCGTTTGCTCCGGATTATGTAGAGTTGTTGTTTTTAATTATCGATCCTAGTCAGAAGGAGGGGGTAGCAATCATGGAAATGCTTTTTATTCTTCGCATTCTTCGACTTTTTAGGATTTTTAGACTTATTCGTCATGTTCCCGGCTTGTGGATTTTATTGTATACGTTAAAGGCGAGTTTCAATGAACTTATGCTGATGTGTGTATTTCTGTTGATTGGCATGGTTGTATTCGCAACTTTGGTTCATTTCGTGGAGCCGGATGGAACTTTTAACAACATTCCCGTTGGGTTTTGGTGGAGCGTCGTAACCATGACGACTGTTGGCTATGGCGATATGTATCCTCAGTCTGCGGCAGGGTATGTTATTGGGTCATGTTGCGCGGTGGCAGGGCTGCTCATGATTGCCTTTACAGTTCCAATCATCGTTAGTAATTTTGTACTCTACTACACACACGTCCAATACGGCTTGGCTCGTAGGGACAGAGAGAACGATCGAGAAAAGGAGGAGGGGGAAATAGAATTATTAAAATGCATAAACCGAAATGATGTCGAAAAAATCGGATCGTTATTGTCATTAACTTCAAGAAGAAAGTCACAAAAGATCGCGAAATCTCCAGCAACAACCACAAAGAACGGAAAGTCGTACACGCCTGTTAGCACCAAATCAGATACCGAAAACGCAGCAGGCGCATCACGAGATTCCATAGAAAAGAACCTATGTGAACATACAACTGTAATAGAAATGGGAGAGAAGGTTGTATAGGGACTCTGTTGGGGAGGGGATTATGGTAGATTACTGTGTGTTTATCTTTTAATGCTGCCTTGTAGTTTAAAAATGTACATCGGAAATGTGTTAAGGACAATGGTTCCATAGAACGTTGCGTTCAAGAGTAACTAGAGACAACAGACTTCGATGCCAAGTAAATACTAACTGAAGGAATGCCGGTGCAGAACTTTGCCGAGGTAGACAGGCACCGCAAATGCTGCAGGTATGCACTCGTTTTTCTCCTATTATTCTGCCTTTTAACCCTCATTGGAGCAGAGGCCCTCAACTAATTCACACCAAGTCGCTCTATCTGTCGCTATTTCATACAGCTTAACCCTGTGTCTTCGCCATCTTTATAACGCCACTCTCTAGCTTCCTTCTCCGTGTGTGTGTTTTTTTTTTTTTTGGTTTGTTTTTGTTGGGTGTGCCTTCCTTTATTTCTATGCCCCTGTGGATTCCAGCGCAAAGACATTCTATTTATGTTGTTCTCGGGTTTTCAAACCATTTGTGCTATCCAAAGCCAGCGTCTTTTGTCCACCTCCTAGTCCGATTGAACTTGTTAGTTCTGACCCAAAGCTCTACATAAGTGATTATATTATACTATTTAATTCCCTCTATTCTGCAAAGGCACCAGTTAATAAATGTTAGCAGTTCATTAGTAATTGCATAAGCTGTTTCCCCGTGTCCCGCTCCATGCATGCAGTATAAAGATACCAGGGCTGGCAAGCTGGCCTTCAAGTGGTAACCAAGCTGTGTGCAACAGTGGAGGACATGCGTCACCACACCCTTCATAGAGATTTCAGTGCTTTATTAATACACTACCCAAAACAGGATAAATCCACAGGTCACGGGACAGTCTAATATTTCAGGGGGTAATAGATAGGTTGCATGCAGTCATGGGACATAGGCTTCATGCAATAGTGGAACCTGGGCTGCATTCTCTCGTTTGACGTAGGTGGGTTGGGGTTAGGGCCAGTTCTATATGTTTTTGGATCATTAAAAGCATCAGAAAGCCAGGAAATCCAGTCTTACCACCCTCTGAAATGTTGGACTGTCCTGTGACCTCATATGTGAGTAGGATATTAATACAGCACCCAGATTTCTGCCCTTTTCACTCGACAACTATTGGCAAGAAAAAAAGATAAGAATCAAAAGACCTGAAAGTTACTATCAGAAATGTTATACATGTGATATGACACAGTGCAGAACAATCTGTTTACACAACATTACCAGAAAAATGTTCGTCAGTTAGACGTCACATGAAAATTACCGCCTAGGTTGTTCTAAACTTAATGTGATCTAGAATATTCTATATTTCAAATATTGCCATCAAGAATAATTGGTATCTCCCTGCGAGACTCCACTATTTAGAATGTTCTGTCAAGAGCTCTTGATCATATCAAATGGTACCCTTTTGATGTTATCACAGAGAGCAGTCTTTTACTAGAAAATAACCATCTAGGACTCGAGAAATATCCACTGTATCCGTAAAGTCAGAATGCGCATTTTACCGGTCACAGGATTTAAAAAAAACAAAGAGAGAAATGAGAAATATGCACCTAATAAAAGAGAAAGTAAGTTTTGTAGCATGATGTGCAAGCTGAAAAAGTACGAAGTGAGTTTTCCTTTCAAATAATGCAGACACAAACAATACATTGCACAATTTATTGCCAGGCATATTTCGCTGTATCTCGTCAGGTGCGTTATTACAGAGTTATATCAAATCAAGCACAAACCTAAATAAAACCAACTAAAATGCTAATAGTTTCTTTCGACACATTGTGTGTGTGTGTGTTTAGGCCGCCGGAAACGCACTGAAATCACGTGACTTATCATGGTAGCTTCACATTCACTATAATTCCGTTTGCTTGCAAAGAAAGGGGTTGTTAATTTTAATTGTTTCATTTGGTGAAGATTTCACATCTTAATTCGTTGATTTCCTGTGACTGGTCAAAAGTGCACGATGACTTTACGGTCACACTGTATTTCCATGTATTGATTGGCACTGGAAAAAGCAGAGTAGTGGAGTAAAGAACCAGTTCATAACGAATTGTATTCATAAGATATCATCTTCCTTAGCAAACTGTCAGTGAGAATGAACGATTGAAAATCCAGCATTTTTAGCTTTATATTAACATGAATTACGGTGCTTTATTAATATCTTACCCAAGATGACGTCACAGGACAGTCCAATATTTTAGAGGATGGTAAGACTAGGTTTCCCGGCCTTTTGATGCTTTTAACGACCCCAAATATAGAATTGGCCCTAACCCTAACCCACCTACGTCCCATGACTGCATGCAGCCTATTTACCACCCCCTGAAATATTAGACTGTCCCGTCCTGTGGATTTCCCATTTGGAAAATTACTGATTGATATTGTATCTAACCTGCCGCGACGAGAGCGACGTTCTGTACAGGACCTGCTGTTGATTGACTGATTGCAAGTTAGAAAACCCTTTTCACGTTTTAATGACGTTTCTTGGTACACATTTTCGACTTTGGCGTTTCGAACGAGCTTCGTAATGCCGGAGTACCGGGTTTCATCCCGACTGCAGACGGTTTGTCTTGTGTAACGATACAGAGAGCTGACTGTTCAGGATCAGTGGTTGATAGTGGTAGAAGCAAACGGAGTTTGTCTAGAAAAGCCACAACACCCAAAATAAAATGCTGGGGTTCATTCTGCAACGTCCTGTAAATAAAAGGAAACTTTGATTTCTGGGTACACCTAGTCGAAAATGTGAACCAAGAAATGTCGTGAAAACATAAAAAAAAAAGGTTTCCTTACTCGAATTAATCAATCATTTCATCAATCATTCAATCAATCAATCAGCAGGTCCTTTACAAAAGTCGCTCTCGTCACGGCACGCCTCACGGTCTTTCTTTCTCTAGCCAATTCTCCAACCCTATGTGCTTTTATAGCCATATTCACTGTTGTCATGGACTTATAGTCCGTGTTATTCGAATTACAATAATACATCAGTTTTGTTTGACTGCCACATTGTGCTGCCCGTCGTGGCGCAGTTATTCATCAGGTACTTTGTTCCTCATTTATGAGCTACGTCGTCTCGAGGCATGGTGTCCGCCTGGATAAACAAAACAGATGGACAGAAAGACAGACATAATTCTGACCATCAAAGAACCTGTCCCGCCCCTCCCCCTCCCCCCCCCCCCCACTCCCTTCTTGCCGTGGGTGTGCCGTGTCCATCGATTTTTCTTCGCTATCATTCCGTAAATGGAAGCCAAGTGACTGTAATAATTCTTGCTTACTGCCCTTCCCTGTGTACTGCCTTTATAGATCACTGTAGGGGCCAAAACTCCAGGTGTTTCATTGGCAAACAGTAGAACAGTGTAGTTCGTGAACCTATGAAATATTTGGCTATCTTTCGAATAACGGTCCTAAATTATCGAGGCGAAAAATATACCCTAACAGGGCCTCAGTCACGTGTAAATTGCGCACTTCCGGGGAATATAACGCCACCGCCGAATTGCGAACTACTGGCGACTTCCGCTACCGCGGCGGGGATTGGGGCTAAACTAGATGGCTAGGACCCACGATCAAATGAAATGACGGAAGCTGGAGGAGATGCGGAAGCTGCTGCTCGTGAATCCCAGCCATCTAGTTTAACCCCAATCCACGCCGGACGTAGCGGCGTGGGATATTCTCTCGGCAGTGGCGAAAGTCACCGGAAGTTCGCAATTCGGCTGTGGCGTTATAGTCCCCGGAAGTGCGCAATTGACAAGTGACTGAGGCCCTGTTACGTTATTTTTTTCGCCTCGATAATTTAGGACCGTTATTCGGACGATAGCCAAATATTTATGTATGTAGATTCTTTTTTTTTTTTTTTTTTTTTGATGCGTTGTATCGTGCTCTGTTCTTCCATATTATGCTCTGCTTCTTTAATAAGGCATTTAGTAAGTTAATTATTCTCACTGCACATCGGCCAAGTCCATCAGCACTCAGATCCGATCTTCAGAATACACCTCCGTATAGTGGCTACCTGTCTAGTGTGCCTGTTTGGCGACACCTCTTTTGACCTGAAGTTCTTGTAGTCTTTTGAGTATTACCGATCCAACGTTGTCTACTGAATCATCTTATCGTCCTGCTTTCTTGAGATCATCGAGAATTTCGGCCCCGTCCTTTGCCTTCCCTGTACCTCCCGTGTCCCTGTCTGTAAGCCAGTCTGTTCGTTCATTCCTTCTTACCCCAGTGTGTCCTGCCAAAAAATGAAAATAATCTCTTTCAGACGATATTTCCTCAGCGACATTGTCTTGAAATCCACCCCGTCTCTGTGTTCTTAAGTATGCTTATGGAATCACCTAGAAAGCACGCATGGGGAAATAAGCGTGTTCGTGGCTTAGGCGTTGCGAGTCTATCTCGTAATTTCAACGTACCCCGATCGTAACCCACTGCTGGCTGCGTGGATTTTTGTCATGGTATGGTTCGTCGCAGGTCGAACCAGCCTAAAATGGGTACCAGGATGGCTGTTCTGGGGAAGTAAAAACGGCTGGCGTAATTCTGACCACATTACCCATCTAGTGCCGATTTGTCTGTAAAAATATGGGTTCTCTACCTATATGACCGACGCGTCTGAAGGCGTGAGAATGGATTATTACTTTACATAGGGATATAGGGCATTTATATTTCTCTGCCCTCTCTGTTGCTTAGGATTGTTTTCCTAAAAAGTAAAAGCTGCTAGTATTCACCACAAAGTGTATATTCCATTCGAACTGAAACAATTTGATGCCGGTAAAAAAAAAGATTCTGGTACTGCATGCCGCCATTAAAAAAACTACTACTGCTACTGTTATTACTACTGTTACAACTACAACTACTTCAACTACTAGTGCTGCTGTTGGTACTGCTGCTACTACTACTACTACTGCCTCTGCCACTACCACCACCACCACCATTATTTTTATCAATACTGCCACTACTACTGTCATCACTACTGCCAATACTGCTGCTAATATTACTACTACTACTGCCTCTGCCACCACCACCATCACTATTTTTTTCGACTACATGTACCAATACTGCCACTACTAGTGTCCCTACTACTGCCACTGCTACTGTCACTACTACTGCCACTACTACTGCCACTACTACTGCCACTACTACTGCCACTGCTACTGTCACTACTACTGCCACTGCTACTGTCACTACTACTGCCACTACTACTGCCACTACTACTGTCACTACTACTGTCACTACTACTTTCACTACTACTGCCACTGCTACTACTGTCACTACTACTACTGCTACAGCCACTACAACCACCAACACCACTACTATTTTTTTTTTTTACTTTTAGCAACACCAATACAGCCACTGCTACGACCTCCACCACCACTACACCAAAATAGCTGCCACTACTGTCTGTATTGACTTGTATTGCCTTGTAGGCGGTGGTTGTATTTGATTCCAGTACTTCAATGCTACGCCCACATTTGTTTGACCTCTGGGTGTGCAGAGCCTGACTCCTCTTTCTCTCAGGCAACTGCTCTCGACTTCCATACAAACTTCACTCACATCTTCATTGCCCAGGCTCCCATGGGAATCTGTTGCTATGATGACCGAGGAGAGGTGGAGGCAGATGTTGACCAGTATGAGCTCTAGTCCGAGTGCACCACGTCTAGTTCACCATTTCTGCATCCTTGTTTTAGTGTTATGTCATCACAATCACCGTCTTTGCACACCGGGCATCCCCATGGGTACTCAGCCTTCCGACGCAGCAGCCACTGCAAGGTTCCTCTACTGTTTGTTCTCATGAGAAAATAGACATAATATCTCCTAATCTCTATATACCCAATACATCTAAAGGAGGGGAAAAGGGGCCTTTAAGTTGCGTATTCTTTACATGATGTCGCAAATTATCCACAGTATGTGCAGTCTGTTAGTGTCATTATTAGGCGATATAACGTCCAGTGCTTTGCCATTGCTGTCCGAAAAAATGTCAGAGTTGAAGTTAACGAAACACGGTTTGCTGCTGATTGGCTTGCTGTTGGAGTTGAACTAGGTATCTCGGAATTACAAACCGCGTCTGCAACCCCCAAGTCATGAATACTAATTGGGAAATAAGCATTATAATAAAGCATTTAAAATCGAATTATATTTATTCACTCACTATGAATATATTTTGACATTTATCTCATAAACCCGCTGTGTAAATTCCTTCAAAAATAATACATTGTCTATCATGTTTTTTGTGCATTTATGTGTCTGTGTGTCTGGTGTCTGTGTCTGTGTGTGTCTAGCATTGGAAACCGCATTGAAAGACCGCACTGGGTACGCGGTCCGTCGTTTGGCCACCCAAGGCATTATAAACATAAAATAATGCCGTGTTGGTTTTTGTACTATTGCTAAATTATGTAAATAATTTTTCATAGCTGAAAATGCTTTATAGCAATAGATAAATTTACTGTTATAGGGCATGTGAGAGAGATAGATGGAGAGAGAGAGAGAGGGAGAGAGTGTGTGACTAGGTCAGATAAAGAGGGAAAAATCGAGAATGTGAGGAAAATAAAAAGTAAGAGAAATAGGGCGTGGACCTTTAAGGAAGAAAGAAAGATGTCAACTGTTACCATTTTGAAAATTCAAAACAGTGTTTTTCCGTTGTAAATTTAAATAATTCGGACACTAAAATTTTATTGCCTGGCGTATTTCGCTATATCTTTTTGTGTTCAATACTAAAGAGTTAAATCAAGACCGGCTCCAGCTGACGGGAATTTGCTGCTGACGTCACTAAACAGGGCTAACGATAGGTTAAGCAGCGATTCTCAAGCGATTTTCAAATCTGCTTGACATAAAAAAAAAAAAATTTTTAATGGTATTCAACCCGCTTTAAGGGTAGGTGTGCGGCGAAAAATTCTTTGAGAAACGCTGCATTAGCGTATAGCCCGATATTTTGACGTCAGCAGTGTGGTGCCGTCAGCTGAAACCGGTCTTGGTTAAATCAACATATCAAAAAAGCACACAATTTAACCCTTTTCGCTGAACTACAAAATCACAATGTATTGTCTGTGTTCGCATTATTTAAATATTGCAAATTATTTTTAGTGTTATAATTTAAAGACGTTCATCTGTTCTTATGTTTTGTGGATTATTCAAAAGCATTTGACTGTGTACAACATCAGAAGCTTTGGGAATTCAAACCTATATGGGTCGCATTACAAAAATATGTATATATATATATATATATATATTAAAGCCTCACCCCGGGTGTCGTAGGCACTAATGTAACCTAACTGTTGAACGAAGTTGCTGGGACTTGTGTGTGAGCGATTCTCATCCAAATATTGGCACTTTGGGTCACCGAGTGTTTATCACTTGTTTTACGGTCCTGGGGAGTTGAACATCGGCCAGTTAGACTTTGATGTTCCTCGCATACACACACTTAACAGTCCAAAAAGTTGGACCAATAACTAATTGCGCATTTTAAAAAAATGGTAAGATGGAACGGAATGGATAAATAGACTGCGGGCTCTTTGTAGCATCTAATAGTACGATGATGATGATGATAATGAGGCTGTGGTTATGGTGGTGAAGGTGACGAGGATGAGGATGCGGATGATGATGACGACGATAATGATAGTGGTGTTTAATGAGGTAGTGACGATGATATGATGGTGTGGTAATGGATAGTGATGTTGATGTTGTTGAAGTTGACAATGATGATGACGATGATGAGTTGTGATAACGTTGATGTTGTTGATGTTTTTGTTACTGTTGCTGAAAATGATGATAATAATCCGATGATGTGATGATAGATGGTGATGATGATAATGATGATGATGATGATGATATTGCTGATTATGAGGTTTTTAATTAGGATGTGAGAATGACGGCGATGATAACGATTATTATTATTATTATTATAACTATTAATCTTGTTGTAATAAAGGTCATTTGCTTGACTCATTTATCACTCTTCCACGACTGAAATAATAATTAAATTTTTTGATAAATGGTCAAAAGTATTCAGATCTGTACGATTTTAATGTAAGTATTGTTCTTTGTTTCACTTTAACATTAAATTATTGATTTAGTGCATTTATAATTTAAATATCTGACAAGATGTGCACAATGTGAATGTGGATATTATCTACTACTGCAGCAATTAATTTATTCATTGGCGGATTTGTAATGTTGTGAGTTCCCGAGGAAATCTCTGAGAGTTCCCGATTGGGGGACAAGGTCAGAAAACCAGTGAAACAAGACGAAAACGAGATGAACAGGTCTTGAATATCCCGTGGTGAGTGAATGAGAGATATGAGGAAAGCGTGAGAAAAGCATGATTGATAAATGAATCAAAGACACTAATGTATTAACCTGATTTCCGATATATATTTAAAGTTCCAAACTTCAACAACTATTTAATTAGTTGTTGACAAATTGATTAAGTATTTAACCAAATCTGAACTTTTGCAATGTAAATGTATGTGTCTCTTCGACAATTAATTAATTAGTCGATTGAAAGATTGATTAAATATATTATAGATCAGCAAGTTACAATGTAAATATATTCTTCCACACTTGAACTGTTAATTTAAAAATTAACTGTTTGATAAATTAATTAGATATTTAATTAGCACTATTCTCATGTTTTGACTATGCAACTAGACTGATCATTTACTGCACATTTTAAATATTGTATATACATAGATTTAGTTACCATGTAAATAAAATGTCTGAGGAGGGCTGTAGGAGTGATCAGAAGAAATACAAATCAAGAATTAGGTCATGAAAGAACAGTTGACCTAGATCCAATACTAAAATGCATACACAGACAGCAGATCAAATGGTTTGCACCCTTGCAAAGAGGAGAAGTGTGTAGAAAATGAATATACACACAGTTACGAAACAATAATAATTAATATAAATCATAAACAGTAAATAAAAAGGATTAAAATTAACAAGGAGATCATTAGAAAGGTGAGAACAGCACGTGTAATTAGATTTACTGAAAAACACAGACTGAAATGGTTTGGATAGCTGGTCACCATGAACTCCGAGCCATCGGTTGCGACAGGATACACCACCAGAATGGAAACATCAAATCGCAGAAGAAGTTCAAGAAGAAATGTGTAGATGAAGTTAACAACTTGCTGAAACTCAACAATATCTCCATGCAGTAAGCTAACGAGCGAGCACTATCCCGGAATCCGACCATTTGCCGTGCCCGCGACGTCTTATATATAAAAATAGATTTTTAAAAATATTAAGGAATTAACACATAAAAAGTGATATGGGCTTATGTGTAAATATAAACATTTCGCACCAATGCAGATTGAGACTCAAGACCAACATGCGAGCGAAGACATTACTCACTGCGTTACCGCCCCCTCCGTAATAAGTAGTACCAGTTCAAACGAGAGATCGAGTCGTATGGAATAAAATCGATGCAACGAAGACGACCGTCTTGATTTGAGCTTTAGCCCAATGGAAAAAGTTAATAAATGAAAGTAAAAGAGAACTAGAGTTCGATGTGGAACACGAATAAGATGGAAAGGTGATTTCGAAGATACAAAAGTATAAAGTCACATGTTCAAGAACCAGACAGTTATATGGTCATCGGGAATAACTGCCGGGGTTTTCAACAGCTATTAAATCATAAATATGTAAAGGGGAAAACCATTGAGACCGTGTATACATTAAATGAAATCAACAAACAGACAATGTATTGATTGGCACTCACAGAAAAAATAAAAAAGATAGAAGAACACACTAGACAACATAAAAGTCGAAAGCTATAGTTACCGTGCCGGGAATCGAACCTGTCCCCTCGAAATGGCATGTGCGGCTCGCTGTGGAAACAAGCGTACTAAGAACATGGTCAACTACGAATCCCCCCTCCTCCTCCAAAAAAGGGTCTTCATTGGCCATGTCTATCGTACAGCTTGGAATCCACAGACTATGGAATACGGACAAAATTCATTTCAAAAAATTGAAATGGCACCATAAGTTACATAAATTAATAATAAAGAAGCATAGGTCGAATAACAAACACAGCAACAATTTACAAACACATTAGACCGTAATGTTTTCTCTAGAATACACAATGCATTGTCTGTTTCTTACATTAATTATAAAATAAGTATTCAATGAATATACACGTCTGGCAGTGTTGTACCATGACATTCAGGTGTGTCAGCACACGAACTGATACATGCTGCAGGGGATCGCAGATTGTGGAGAGGCATGATCGCCCACGCCAGTCAGCAGAGCACCTGATGATGATGATGATACATGTGGCGTCATACAATATTCCCAAAAAATTCAAAGTCGGTATTCAATCTCCTGCCACGTCCTTAAGAATCGTGTCCGTAGTTACTGTTGCAATCGCTGCAGAGACCCTCTCTATCTCGTGTGGCGGGTTCACTGTTTACTCGGCGTCCCACAGTCACACAGAGTTGCTCACAATTTTAAAATTTTCAGAACATTTTAACACACGGCACCTGGATAACCTGGCGTGAGTTGGTTGAGGGCCTATGCTCCATGGGGGGGGGGGGGGGGGGGGGGGGGGCTAGAAAGCCAGAAAAAGAAGACACCAGTATATCTATTAAATACTTATTTTATAATACAAATTAAAAATGTCTACAATAAATCTCGATAACACAGGAAACAGTCAAAGGGGAAGTGAAGGAGAAAGAAGAAGCGTTTCTTTTTCCATTGTCTTTCAGTAGTAAATTAACGTAGTTAGATTATCTTATGTCATGTTTAATGTAATAATGTGTTTCTTTCTCACAAATGCACCCATAAAAACTGTTATTTAAGTATAAGTCTTATAATTCATTATCATTTAGTTATATAAGTCTTATCATTCATTATCATTTAGTTATGTAAGTCTTATCATTCATTATCATTTAGTTATATAAGTCTTATCATTCATTATCATTTAGTTATATAAGTCTTAAAATTCATTATCATTTAGTTATTACTTGTACTGAGAAACGTATGTATGAACAGCTAGTTTATTTTTTTTTTCTACGGAACAAAGTAAATTAATTGTTGTCGAGCACTTTTAGAGAGAATACAATTGAAAGAAATACGGGTCTCTCGAGGGCGTTCAGAAAAAAATTAGGTTTAGACAACGGATCAACATCATGACACAGGGTAGTAGAAACTCATAAGTGCTCCGTTCTACTTCTACTCAAGCCTGAGTCCGAAGAATCTCAGTGCAGAGCACGAACTTCGCAGCACCAGCGAGGATCCTGAAATATTTTTTTTCCAAATTGTGCCTAGGCAGCGCCGTTAGGCTACTCCTTTTCAATTTCCAACTGTCAAGGGATTTGTTTACGTGCGCAACAATACACATGGGCGTCCGGTCTTACTACCCTGAACCTCCAGCACTCGAGCGGACGCCATGCTTCGACACACCACTTAGCTCCCATTGAATTCAGACACAAATGACTGCCTATGTGAGTTGCAAATACATTTCTTTTCAATGGTTTAAGCCAGTCGTACTATTTGGCTGGTTGCGGCTCAAATAGGCGCATACCATATTTGGAGTCTGCCAGACTGCATGCTTTTGTCCTTCATTGGTAACTGAAAAACCAAAAACATGTGGTACATTTTTTCTGAACGCCCGTCGTATACAATACTTTACAACCAACGGGACAGATGCGTAGTCCGGCACGGTGAACAATTGTAAATGGTACGCTGAGTTTAAACAAAAAACAAGTACTGTTTGTATATTTTTGCAAGAGCTTACATATATTTAATTTGCTTAGTTATTACAAGAAGCTGTCATTGTGCTACATTCACATAAACACAACGCATACACACACAGGGGTATTGCAGCTGTAACACACACATACACACACAGCACACACACACTGCATATATGTATACCGATCAATTTCATCAAATGAGAAACAAACTAGAACACCATATATCAATGTATTAAAGTTTTTTTTCTTAAATTTATATGCAAGGATCACATTAGTGCATTCGATCTTTTTATCCGACACTCTGGGAGAAAGTTTTTGGCTGTTTCAATCACATTTAAGCCCTCACATTTCACCTCTATTTAATTATTTTAAACTTTTAAACCTCAAACTCTACTGTGTTTTGATAGTGACTATGAATATGTGTGTGAGTTGGGAAGGGTTTGGGGGAGAGTGGGGGAGGTACATTCGACAGCGAGTCCAGTGTGAAATATAAGAGGCATAGATAGATGTTGAAGATGACGATATCCAAATGTTATGATGTTGTTGTATTGTCTATGCCTAAAAAATATAAAGATCAGGAACTGTATTATTACGTGAAATCCACAGGACAATCATTTAGTTCAGGGGGTGGTAGATGGGGGGGGGGAGGAGGGGGGAGGGGAGGGAGGGGGAGAGGGAACAAACAGCCCTGGAGCTACAAGCGACAGTAGACAAAGTGACTGAGTGGTGTACAGCAATGAGGGCTGTCGTCCACCCGGAAAAGGCGTTTGTTTTGTGGTGTTCTCTTGACAACAGGATCGTTAAAGCTGAACACACACATACACACATATGGACGGGCGGGGGGATGGAAGGTGGTTATGCTGGATAAATGGGTGGATAGATGGATAGATTCCTGAAGGACAGACAGAAAGGTAAAAAAATAAAATATTAAATCTAAACCAGAGGTAGAAGTAGTCAAGTTCACATACTCCAATCACGAATTACAAATAAACGTTTGCGGTAATAGAGCCTTCATCAGCATACAAAAAGTGGTGCTACAATTACAAACACAATTACATAAAATCTATAGGTCAAAAGCTATGTGAAGTAAAACACAACCGGATGATCATGACATCGGAATTGAATTCTGCTGCTTATATTCTCTTACCATTAACGTACCAGCCCAAAACAAGAGGTAGAGCTACTCACCTTTACAAATTCACAATCATAAACGATAATTGAACGTTGCGGTTGCAGAGAATTCATTAGCAGCAAACGACACGAACAGAGAAGGATACTACTGCAAACAAAAAGTTAGTTGGGTATCCTTTACAGGACGTTGCAGAATCAACCCAGCATTTTTTATGGTTGTGGTTTTTTAGGCAAATTTACGTCCAGTAGTTTGCCATTGCTTTCTGGGATGAACGCTTTTCGATACCACTGTCGAAACTAACGCAAGGTGGAAGGCAAGCAGCTGGGATCGAACCCGGCACTTCAGCATTACAAAGCGCGTTCGCAACGCCTAAGCCGCAGACTGCAAACAAGAAAACGCAAAATCACTTATCAGTAAGTTATGATCTTGGAATAAAAAAAATAGTCACACGTCTGAACAGTATGAAAAATCATGTGTTTTATTTTTTGCCCTCCCTTCTAAAAAAACTATTGTGTATATTTGTATATAGTTAGGATTCTTTTTTTTTTTTTCTACACCGAACTCATACCTTTTACAACTGAGTATGCATGCTTTTTCTACTCGACACTTTTCTACGTTGAAATATCGGTGTTGGCGACAATATAATGTGTTACTACAATGACTGTTATTATTGTTGTTCAGCCGATTTGTTATACTTTTGTGATTATTTCACAGCCTTTAATAACAAAAGCATGCAATACATTTCGATTTTAAAAAGCAAAAACTAATGGTTTTGTGCCTGTCTTTCTATAAGATTTTGTTAAGTTGTATGTCTCCTACAAATAAACGTTACAACGGGTAAAGAGCGAATGGCAGACCTATGAAAACATGGAGTGATGGCATTAAAAACAGCCTTACAGACAGGAACATCAATCCTAATAGTGCTCTAGACAGAGCTCTTCAACGAATGTTATATCCTCACCCGACATTTCTATGAGGTACAAGGTGAAAGAGAATAATAATAAGAAGAAACATAAAAAGAAGAAGAAGAAGAAGAAGGAAGAAGAAGAAGGAGAAGAAAAAGAAGAAGCACCCAGTCTGAGAATCGCTGCGTTAACGTATCGGCAGCCAGGTTAAGTGACGTCGGCAGCAAGGCCCGTCACCTGGGTCACCTTGGTTGATTGAGTCTTTCCTGGTGATGGTTCTACGGGGAGTCTCTCTTTGTCTTCCCCGTTTTCTTTTCCCTTCCGGTGTATACTATATGTGTATACTTCAAATTTGTTTGTAGTTGAAAAGTTTTCTTTTAGATGTTTAGTTGCAGTGTTTTTGATTAGATCCTCAAAACTAATCTTAAAAAAACGTATCTAATTATATACTTAATAGAGACAAGGCATTCAACATGCCTTGTCGCACTGTTGTTTTGATGGAACTTGTTAATATGCTTCAAATGAGTAAATAATCGCTCACATCAAAAGCTACTGAAAATGTCTATTTTCCCCCCTCCCTTTGTGATGCCCTAAGCACGTACTTTGTGTGAACTTATGATTAATCCTACCCAACAAAGTCCAACAAGTGTCCGATAAACCAAACGTAAGCTTGCCGCCACTTGGTCGTCCAGGTAAGCTGACTGCTCTAATTATGCTACCGCAACGACTATATAAATACAGTATCTCACAGTACCGTTTGCAAAGTCACCAATTTCGTCTTGTCCCTGTCCGAGAACATCCGGTAATACGTGCAACAGGAGGAAATCAACCCTGAGCCTCATGAACTCAGGTGGGCCCACTCTCTGAAAATGTCTATGAGCTCGTGGTCCGAAACATTTGTCGACGAGAGGTTACTTCTACTGATGATTGGTAGACTCCTGCTGTACATGCTTCCCTGTGGAGTTTTTGATTCGTGACTTTTCCGCTCCGTGTTCGCAATGCAGCCAAGGGAGAGAACTCCCACTAAGCGTTCGGCGGCAGTCCAGCTAACGGCCTAAGTTGACAGAGAGCCTCTTCTTACTCTGTCCCGCATGTAGCGACCATGTGGAGAAGCAAATGTTCAGTATTTTGCGATCCTTGTCCCCACAGTCATCGGCGACCAGGTCGTCCATTGGCTGTCCGGAAGACCACTTCCTTGATGGTCAGGACAGTATTTGGGCCTGTCTCCTTTGATAGCTTTGAACTGCAAGCGTCTTTTTCAGGAGCTACTTGAAGGTGAACAATGCTACGCCATTGTATATAAAGGCAAATAACCGAGTCACAATTATAACCTAAAGCTCCCCTTTCGGGGATGATGATTGAGCGTGACGATGTTTATTTTAGGCAAAGCAACGGAAACGACGGTCCTCTCAGGTAAACTCTCCAGTCTCGATTATCACGTATACATTACTGCGAGATATGTTGTGTAAAGTTCGCTGTCCCGGTACACTTTCGCGAGAGAAGCTTGTGTGGGTCTTCAAATTTGTATTCAGGATTCTTTTCTACAAATACTTTAATTATATGTCTCTGATTATTATTATTATTATTATTATTATTATTATTATTATTATTATTATTATTATTATTATTATTATTATTATTATTATTATTATTATTATTATTATTTTCAATTTATTTCGTTTATTGTATCGATAAAATGGCTAATGAAAGTAAAACATTATATCCAACAATGGGAAGAAGAGAGTTCTTTGGTCGTGTGGTCAGATAATGAGTACTGGAAATATCGTGACAACTGAAAAGATCACTGGTAGCAGAGGCAGGCCAAGAAAAATGATGGTGGATGGCTTACGACAGTGATGAAGAAATATCATCCGTGGAATTGATTCAGAATACCAAAGACCGAGATATTTGGAGATGCATGAGCGCCTACTCCATTTAGCGAGGTACTTAATGGTTATTGTATCGTTGATTACTTCCTCTTGATTGAGTTGACTTCGGCAGAGTAAAGAACCTACATCAAAGCTCTTGGGACATTTGTGAAAACGCTTCATCCCTACCTTCAGCAGCCAGCGCAGAGTCCCAGTCCCGATGATAAAAAGTAAGTAAAGATCCCTTTTCACGCCTTTAGGAGCATCGGGCATATGGGAAGAGGGCCCATATTTTTTATAGACCCATCTGCACTAGGTAGGTAATATGGTCAGCATTACGCCAGCCGTCTTTACTTCCCCAGGACATACATCCTGGTACGCATTTTAGGCTGGGTGGGCCTGAGTCCCGATGATACAGGTGACTGTCTACAAATGTGTCAGTTTTGTGTTTTCCCTGAGTTTTGAGTGTCACCCCCAAATGCCATGGTCATCCCCTTCATTTGTCTCAGATCGCTTTCGGTACTTGTTCTTGTTTTACCTTAATTGTATTTATCTTTCAAAGTAAAGAATAGGCCTTTTCGACCAAGGTAAGTTCTGGAAGTAAAAAAAAAAAAAAGCGTTCAAATTCGTTCGGATGTGAAATCACGACCTTCAGATCTGCAGGCTAATATATAGTCGCGACACCACGGTGGCTTCCAAGGACATAAGGGACCAGATCAATATGTTTATGGACCAGTTTGCTCTCGATGGATAAGGTGATCAACATCAGCGGCCACTTTGACTTCATCGGGCGCTTTTACTTCCTAGGCACACACACATATTCATATACACACATACACACATACATACATACATACATACATACATACATACATACATACATACATACATACATACATACACACACAAACACACCACACGCACACATACACACATACACCAACGCACACAATAATATCTCTAAAAGCTGCGTTCATCCAACCGAACCTTCTAGAAGGCACCTATTAAAAAAACACTGCGCTTTAAATTTCGTGCCTCTTGAAACTTAATTCATTCACCAAGATCATTCCATGTTTTGCCTCGCTGTGTGCTCTAAATGGTTGAAACACATGACAACGGCTAAGGCTCACGGATTCTCAACCTGGCAACCCATATTCCTGGATGTATTCTTTGAGTTCTCCGCCTGCAGTTGGCTAAATGATACAGATATCGTAGCCTTGCTGTAAATGTGAACACAACATGCCAGTAGCTCTTTTAAGAGCGAACGATGAAGGAAATGAAGAAGTCGCAGGAGACGGAGGAGGTGGGAGCAGAAGAAAAAGAAGAAGAAGAAGAAGAAGAAGAAGAAGAAGAAGAAGAAGAAGAGGAAGAAGCAGAAGCAGAAGCCGACTGTCTGCTGGTTCAATGGTCCTTTCTATGAGTACACATCGAGTTATCTGTAACTAACATTGGCGCCTAAAACGACCTAGCCTAAATTAGGTACCAGGCCATTTCTTAGAAATTAGCGGCAACCAGTACGATAATGGCCGCATTATTCTTCTAATGACAACTGATCCATAAATATATTGTTCCTGCACTGCTCAAACGAGGCAGCAGTAGCTGCGGAAAATTGATCCTTAACTATTGGTTAACAGCAGGTACTTAAGACATTCTCCAACCTCACCCAGTTTAGAAGCCTTGTTGAAGGTGCTATATGATACTTGGTGCCCGGAGATTAAATGTTTTGGAAAGCTCAAATTTCGTGTAAATAACGTTACCTTGAAACAGATAGCAAAATACGAGTATGATAAATTTTATTATTATGTTGTAACTTGTCCTTGGAGTGACTCGCCTTATGTTTAGATGTAGAGCTCTCAGGCGAGAGATCCAGGTTCGAGTCTTTGGTAAGTCTTACTTACTTACTTAGTCGCTCTTCTTCTACCTAGAAGTTTGCTAGAGAGATCGCCACACCTCCAGTCCTCTGTCAGTTAGGGACTGTCGGATGTTGTGTTTCCAGCAGACCCTGGTTCTTAGCCTCCCATGCCTGCCATTGTGGCAGCTTTCTACTATTCTGCATACATGTCCAAATCATCATAACTGTGACTGATCCACTGGAGTTTGTAAGCCCTGGGTTTCAAGATCTTGAGGTACTGTCTGATTGCAAACGTGTTCCCTTGTTGTCAGTCGGACCACCTTTCTTAGATATCTTACGTCTGAGAGCTGAAGCTGGTTTCTGTGAGCTGTATTATTGCCTTCGGAATCTTTGGTAAGGTGATGACATTTTGTGAATGGGTGGTTTGGAGTGGGCGAGGTATAAACACGCCAACCTTGTTAGTTCCAGGGGACAGCACTAGCCATACAGCGCTAAATCCTCAGGCTTCAGACACCATTGTCAGCAGCCAGCGCAGAGTTCAAATTGCAATGGTGCCAACTTCTTTCTAATTAAACGTTTGTCTTGCCTTTCCTCTAAGCGTCAAAAATCGACCAGATCGCCTCTTTACCCACCGCTGCATCCTCTCACCAGAGAGTGGTGATCAATTTGCTCCTTCGATTTGAACACGTTCTACTACAAGGCCCTAATTCCGTCTGCCTCATCATGTACCAACATTCCACCAAGTTCTGCAGTGCTAATCAGTCTGTCTACCTGTTCGTTTCCCAGCACTCCGGCATGCCACGGAGAAAAGATCTATTCAACGCCCTCATCCTTGACCCCTGAAGCAAAGCATGCCACTCAGCACGAAGCGTGCTCGCCTTCTTCAACATACTTTCTGAATTAGTTACAATCACCATGTGTGTTTGTGTGTCGTGTTCTCCAGCCAGCGGAAAGCTGCAGTGACCGCCTCCAATTCCATTTTTAGGCTAGTGATGTGGTATCATACGTTAGGATATCCTGCAGCAAGCGTCGACCATTAGCTTTTGCTAAGAACCCCAAGCACTTCTTTTACCTTTTGACACTGAACCATCTGTATAAATAATCCCATCCTCTGAGCGAGCATTTTCTTGAATTAATTGCTGAATTTCCACCTCTGTGGCACCTGCTGGCACTCCCTGCGCTTCCGGTTCAATGTGAATATGACTCTACACAAATCTGACTGATCTGCTGGTACTTTGACCCACTCCTCTCCTCGCCTAACGTTCTTCAGATTGCAGACATGTCTGATTGTGTCTTCTGCCTGAGCCATCCATGACTTCCCTCTTACCAGCCGCTGACCCTTAACTGCGTCCAGATCTCCGTGCAAAGGATGATCTGTGTCTGCAGCTACCTTGAGATATGACTTCGCCTGCAGTACCTTGTGCCTACCTGCAACAGTCGGCAAACCAAGGATGAATCGCATACACAGGTGCAACCCAAAAATGGCCCTCATAACTGCGTTCTGTATGCTCTCTAGTTTTCCCTTCTGACTTTTTGGGACGGTAAGCAGTCCCAGGCGATAATCACCATTTGAAAGACTGGTGAACAAACGATTCCTCCCGGCAAAAACCAGAACTAAGCGCACGCAGTAAAGTCATATGTCAGTTGCTAGAGGCACGAAAGCCAACAGTCGTCACCAGAAATACAGTTTGTCTTTGATGGACGTAGCAGGTCACGATAAGTTGGCCATACACACGCAAAATTATTACATAAGGATTTCACCAGCCTTCACTTAAACCGGCTACCGGTCATAATGAATACAACTGGACAAGCGCCCAAAACATAAAAGAGGTTCCACATTATAAAAAAAAAAAAAAAACAGCTCACAATGCTGCACCAAGCACTTATCTCAGTAGCTTTGGCAGCGAAATCGTAGTTTCGTCCTTGTGTGGAAACCGCATTAACAAAGCGCTGTCAGAAGCAAACATCCCCCTGAAGCTAAAACATTCTGCCATGCGTGTCCTCCATATTGGGACGATTCAATCAGAATAATAATGTCCAGATGGTAAATAAATATAATAACATCATTGGAGAAAAAAATTTTTTTTTAATGTTTTAATAAATACTTCGCGGAAGAATTTCTATATAAGGCAAGGAGGTCACAGGTTGCTTATCACACTTTTAAATTTTTTCTACCCTTGATTTCCTTCAACAACCCCCCCCCCCCCTCCTTCCACCCCTGCCCCCTTTTCCGTGTGAGAGGAGATCTCAATTGCCTGAGCGCCAGATTTCGAAGCCCGTTGAATAGAATAGCTTCCACATAATGGCAAATACTAAGGGGGAAAAAATTTAAGGCTTGTATGCCTTATCAAATTAAATATTGGATATACGTAATTACGAAATAAGTCGAGGTTTTTGGAGAATTTATATAATATTACAGAATTTGAGATCTAAAAACATAATTAATAATAGGATGCAACAGATTACACGTCTTACTAAAAAATGTGCCGTATTATGGGCAATCCTTCTTAGGCAGAAAGAGTCCAACCCGTAATTCAAACGTACCGGGTGCGTGGATTTTTATCGTGGCAGGTCGACCCAGCCTAAAATGGGTACCAGGGTGGCTGTCCTGGGGAAGTAGAGATGGCCGGCGTAATGCTGACCATTTTACCCACCTAGTGCCGATGGCTCTTCCCATATACCTGATGCGCCTAAAGGCGGGAAAATGGATCTTTACTTTACGTTATTTTATGGGCAATCCTGCGTTGTTGAAACACAAGAATGGCGTAGGTAATCTAAGACTTCAATGGTAAGACGTACTTTGTGAAAGAGTTGAGTCAAGAAATGACATCACACCACTCGGGACATTCCCATGCAAATTCCGTCCTCATCTTCAGCAGCCAGCGCAGAGTTCCAGTACTGATGGTACCGGTCACAATCGGGTCATATGTCTGTCTTGCCTTTCCTCTGAGTGTAGTGAGCCAGCCATACCCTCTGGTTACACCCAGCTGCCTCATTCTCTCAAGGCATAATAATCTTCTTTGCTGATTCCGTTGCTTGTTCCCAAAGGGCCCTGACCACGTCTGCATTGTCATTATCAATTCACCACCTAGTGGTGCAGATCCAGCCAATCTGCCTGCCTGTTCATTAACCACCACGCCAGCATGGCCTGGATAAAAGATCCAAAGTATGCTCACTACCCGTGACCTTTCCAGTGAAGCTTGCCACTCTGCTCGACGCATTCCTGTCTTCCCCTTCCTCAGAATCCTCTCAGAGTATTGGGCTTTGTGAAAGGACTGTGTAATGATGAGATACAGGGTTCGATCCCAGCTGCGAGCAATTTGACTACAGATTGACGTGTGTTGCTCTCAGCAGTGGTATCGAGAACCGACTGTTTAGAAAGCAGTGGCAAACTACTGGGCGTAAAATTGTCTAGTAAATACGCAGAGCTGAACAACAACAACAACAACAACAACAGAAAGATGCTAAGGTTGGTTTCCTTAAAGGATATGCAACAACATTAAAAAAAAAAATTAATTTATAAGAATCCTGTCAAGATACACTAAAATATGGTAGGCAATAACTTAAACAATAGATTGTATATATCCTAATAAAAAATTTAAAGCATAAAAATAGAATGATACAAGCATGAATGAGACAGTCTTCGTTGAAACTAATGAAAACTGTGACTAGTTAGACAAGTAAGGCTAAAAGGTCGGCGTTTTGGAAACGTTATTATACGGAATGGACTAGAGTACTTGGAATAACTAGCAGAGTTCATGGAACCAACATCAAAGGAAAGGCAAAGAGATCAAACATGTGGATGGCTTGGCGAGCTGCATGGGTCGAGACAAGAAGAACACCAACCTGATCCGTGGTTCTGGTGACTGTGTGAAATGGGCGAAATATTACTATGTAGACGTGTCACGTAAAATGATGATGATGTTCATTATTTAACTCAGTGGCTTTAAAATTTTCCAGGTTTTGACCCCCACCCCACCCCCCCCCTATCCCCTTTTATTAACATATGGCAAGGGTCTGATGCCCCCCCCCCCTTTTCCACACTCCCACTTAAAAATGTTGTGATTCAAAAATAAGGACAAATAAAGAAAAATCCAAAGCACTTTTTTTAAACTTAATTTTTTTTTTTTCAAATAGTTTTAAAAAAACTATTCAATTTATAGGCTAAACACTTCAAACCAATCACGCTAATGTCACAAATGAACCCCAATTTAAAAATTACTTGACGTTTCTCGTTTCCTTTAAAACTTCCTTTCGCCCCTTCCCCCCAGGGCAAAGGCGCAAAGGACTTTAAAAACCACTGATTTAAATAACCATAGACAATTGAGAATTTTGAGAATTCTTTACATTCTGGATGTAGATTAGCAACATGCTCTAACGTGAAGTTAAGTGTTGCGTATAAGTGATTGTGATTCTATTTTTATCAAATTGTGTCGTACGCTACTGAACGCTTTTTAGCCGCAACATTCATTGTGTCGTTTTGGTAGTCATGCTGTAAAGCTGACAAGTTCATTTTCTCGTCTGGGCTGAGAATTTGTTTTCATTATTTAAACGAGGCATGTTGTGCAGGCCGCTTGATGCACTGTCCCCCATGTTATTAACGCTTCAATGATTAAGCACAACCTCCAAACAATGACAGAAGCAGCGGATCTAATTACAATATTTTGTGCGGCCAAAAAACACAGCGGTTCTGAACACAAAGAGAATGAATTCGAAATGTATGAGTCTTTTTCTTCTTTTCGTCGTCCATCTGCTGTGTTGTTGTTCATCCATCCATCACGAGTGATGAAGACCACATTCATCCAAAGAAGTAATGATCAATGATTATGAGTACGAAGGTGCTTGATTAGTCCGATATGAGCCCAGAAAGTTCTTTAGCAGTGCGGACAACAGGTGACAGCCGCAGTAAGTGTAGGATAAGCGGTACGATTCTTTCTAGTCGACCTCTGTTTCTCTACCTGTGCAACCTCGGCTGCCTGGTAGGTCGATGCACCATGCCTGAGGGATATCTGCTGTACACCTCTGAGGGAGGTTCTGGCTGTTCGTCCACCTCTGGACTCTAACCTTGTTCTAGAACGTGAGTTTTGGGTGCACATCCGTTTTGCAGATCTGGCATTTGTAAGTAAATTACCCTTTTTTTCAAACACGTTTCTCCCATTACCTCCAGTTATCACTCTAGAGTTCTCATTCTAACTCCTGTTAATACTCTAGAATTCTCACTCAAACCCCTCTCATGTTACCTTTCTCACATTCTCATCGTACCTCAATCCATCAAAATCCCAGATTCCACTTTTCATTGGACTTTTCGAAGTTGATTGTCATTGACCCACTTTCACAAATCAGAATTATCTGTCCCCCAAGAACTATCCATCTCATCCCGATTTGCAAGTATTGTCTTTTTATCCTATTTTTAGAGCAGCAGCCATTATACCTCCTTTTGTCCCTTCTTCTCACCCCTCTTGTCTTTTTGTTTTCTTTTCAACCTACCTTAGTTCCACCTTGTTCAGTGGCTCCCAGGTACAGTCCTGGAAAGTAAAGGCAGCCGGCGGAATGCTGACTCCATCCCCCACCCAATACCGATTGGTCAATAAAATATAGGTCTAGCCCTAAATGCCCAATAACCTGAAGCTGTTTCACCTTTTTCGCTCCATTTATCTTATCCTCCTGTCTTATACAAAACTATTGTTGTGTAAATTTTTAATTTTTTTATATACACACACACACACACACACAGACACACACACACTCACGCACGCACGCACGCACGCACGTACGCACGCGCGCGCGCACGCGCGCACACGCGCACACACACACGCGCGCGCGCGCTTTTTGGCCAACCTAATGACAGCCAAACTAACAACGGCCACAAGCTAAAAATTTCGAGAAGCACTGTTAAGGAGCCAGCGTACAGCAAAACGTCAATGCAGAAACATAATCATGAGGATAGCGTTATGCATACCCATGGCCATGCATACTTAAAGTAGTTCACAAAGCAAGAAAGCAAATGTGTCTATTCCATGTTAGACTAGACCCGCTCTTGGCTGCTGTGTGGCGTTACATGGCTTTAAAAGAGAACAGGTAAGATGTGCTGTTTAATTGATTCTGTACAAAATAAAGTCACAATGCATTTACTGGTTTTTGCTTACTTGATATTAATTATGTGGCTTCTTGTATCTCATCAGTCAGGCGCCGTCTTTACAATGAAAGGTTGACTGCATTGGATCACAAAAATACCTAGTCTGTCGCTCTGGATGTGCACTCTCAGACATCTGTTTGTATGTCTTATCTTTCCAACTGTACCGCTGTCTACCTCCTGCTAACCTATCTTCAACTTTTCTCTCTATCGCCGTTCTCAACGAGTGTTCTGCAGTACAATTTGTCACACTTATCTCCTCTATATTATTAGTTGCGTATCCTTTACAGGACGTTGCAGAACCAACCCCAGCACTTTCTGGCTGTATTGGTTTGTCTTGGCAAATTTACGTCCAGTAGTTTCCCATTGCTTCCTGGACGATCGGCTCTCGGTACTACGGTCGAAACCATAGCAAGACAAACCGTCCGCAGCAGGGATCGAACCCGGCACCCCGACATTGCGAATCGCGTTCGCAATGCCTTAGCCTATTTACATCTTGTTATTTTAACTTTTTTTTTTTTACTCATAGTTTTCACATTTAAAAAAAAAAAAAAGGATCACTCCACGCCCTAATGCGTATTGGGTATACAGGACTACACCTATATTTTACAGACCAATCGGCACTTGGTGAGTTATATGGTCATAATCGCGCTTTTTAACATTTTAACGCATAGAAACTATTTCATTTGTTATAATCAGTCTTTCATATTGATGTTCTTCTAATTACTGATATCATTCTCATGTTCATATTGTTGACTGCCTGTGCTCTCTTGCCTTCAACTTTTCCCTTCAGTTTTTTGTTTTGTTTAAATAACAGTATGTTCCCGCACTATTTTTTCCTGCCTTTTTGTCCTTTTCCTCAGCAATCTACTTCCGGTTCCTACGCACAGAAACTTTGCACAGAACGTCTATGTAGCTTCTACTTTACTTTCGCTAATCTGCTGATTGTCTATGACTATGCTATTAGTGCCAAACGTGGACACTTACATCCTCCAATGAATATAAAATTGTGACAACAGAGATAAAATGTCATAGAAGAGCTGCAGGAGTTTCAATGAAAGACAAAATAGGAAATCACAAATCAGACGAATGTTAGGAATAAAGCCAGTCTTACAAGTCATCGAAGAACCACAAATGAAGTGGTTTTAACACCTAACAAGAATGCCCTGGTACTATCTGCCACAGAGAGCTACACTAAAACGTTACAACGGGTATAGAGCGAACGGAAGACCTCGGGGTATATGGAGTAATGGTATTCGGACCAGTCTTACAGAAATTAACATCAGTCTTAATAGTGCTCTTGAACGAGCTTAACAACGAATGTTACATCTTCCCCCGACACTTCGCTGAAGTACAAGGTGGAAAAGAAGAAGAAGAAGAAGCTGAAAAAGAAAAAGAAGAAGAAGAAAAAGAAGAAGAAGAAGAAGAAGTAGAAGAAGAAGAAGCAGAAAAAGAAAAAGAAGAAGAAGAAAAAGAAGAAGAAAAAGAAGAAGAAGAAGAAGAAGAAGAAGAAGAAGAAGAAGAAGAAGAAGAAGAAGAAGAAGAAGAAGAAGAAGAAGAAGAAGAAGAAGAAGAAGAACAAGAAGAAGAAGAAGAAGAAGAAGCAGAAAAAAAAAGAAGAAGAAGAAAAAGAAGAAGAAGAAGAAGTAGAAGAAGAAGAAGAAGAAGAAGAAGAAGAAGAAGAAGAAGAAGAAGAAGAAGAAGAAGAAGAAGAAGAAGAAGAAGAAGAAGAAGAAGAAGAAGAAGAAGAAGAAGAAGAAGAAGAAGAAGAAGAAGAAGAAGCAGCAGCAGCAGAAGAAGAAGAAGAAGAAGAAGAAGAAGAAGAAGAAGAAGAAGAAGAAGAAGAAGAAGAAGAAGAAGAAGAAGCAGAAAAAGAAAAAGAAGAAGAAGAAAAAGAAGAAGAAAAGAAGAAGAAGAAGAAGTAGAGGGAGAAGAAGCAGAAAAAGAAAAAGAAGAAAAAGAAAAAGAAGAAGAAAAATAAGAAGAAGAAGAAGAAGGAGGAGAAAAAGAAGAAGAAGAAGAAGAAGAAGAAGAAGAAGAAGAAGAAGAAGAAGTTGTCTGTCATTAACCCACTTTCACAAATCAGAATTATCAGCCCCCCCCCCCCCCCCCACCCCCTCAAGAACTGTCCATCTCATCCCGATGTGCGAGTGTTATTGCCTGGAAAAAGTTGGGGGGAAAGGAGTAAAGGACGCTACAGAAGAGCAATATGAAATTAACACAAGGTGCACAAACAAGCAAAGGACAAGCAACTACATCTAACTCCTCTCTACAACGCTTTGCGGCGGACACGATAGGACACACACAGAGACACACACAAGAGGAATTGCAAATTCTGGGAGTGAAAATGTTAAAGATGACAAATACAATTTAGAAGAAGTTTTGATTTGGGATCTTACTGTCGTCTACTGAATTCTCAAGAGCAATAAATCCTTGGATATTTATCAGTGCCTCGAAAGGACGCGAAAAAGTTGAAATCAAGATACACGCAAGACAACAGAGAAATTGAAAGGCATACGTAAACCGAGATGTATATCATACACTTGCACTCTTAATGGGAATGTGGCCAAACACTTGATAAATTTCATTTAATGGCTTCTAAGATTGAGCTTTAATATTTACAGCAAGGAAACATTAAAAAACTTTTACAATCTTGAGTTACACTGTAAATGAGGTGAAAATATAAATTGTTATAGATGTGATGATGTTCTACGATGTTTAGAAGCATGGCTGCAAAGTTAGAGAGATGATGGAGTAGAGTACGGAAATAGAGGCATTCTGAAATGTCAGCAAAATAAAATGCTGACACACAGACTCTCTCTCACACGCATACACACAAACACACACACTTATATATATCATTTTCAAATGCCTTGCCAGCTGGCGTAGGCGTTCACGCATCTCTACAGATCTCGGTCTTTGGTGTTCAGGATCAATTCCACTGATGATATTCCTCCATATCTTAAGCCATCCACAATCATTTCCCTCTTGGTCTCCCATGTCTTTTCTACTAGTGATCTTTCCAGTCATCGCGATATTCTTCCCATGACTAAAGAACTTTGTTTCCTTCTCATTGTTGTATATAAAGTTCTACTTTCATTAGCAATTTCCAAGCAATCATTGTTAGTTATTCTAGCAGTCCAAGGTATTCGCAACGATCTTCTCAAACACCACATCTATGTTGCTTCCGATATATATATATATAAACTATATATTAACATTTTTAAGTGAGTTACACATCTGCCGTACTCACAATAAAGGTTAGCAGGAATGGAGCTGCACATTTGTTATCCTGGCTTTCATTCTCAGATCGCTGCTTGTTGTTGCTCATTTAATTGATTGGCCACCATCTTTAAGAACAATACAGTAGTAATGTGTGCAGCACATAAATGTCGACTGGTTTAGAAAGTATAAAACTAGCATTACGTATTCAACATGTAGCTATGCATCGAAACAGATATTTTTTCCGAACCTTATTTGTTAGTTTGGAAATTTTAAAGACTACAACACTGCCATTAAAAACAATTTGTCAAGCTCAATATCGATCTAGACATGTTATCATTAATCAAGGTTTCAATGGCCTAGATGAGCACTACCCATCCCCCCCCCACACCCTGCTTTTTTTTCTTTCTTTCTTTTTTCTTCACCGTCCGCTCCCTTCAGAAAAAAAAAAAAGACGAAAGCAATAACATTTCTGTTATTTTACACTCGAGCTGAATTTCAATCTTGTACAGACTGCCCTCAATGCCATAGTTCGATCTACTGCAAAATGTTTCCTTTGCCATGTGTCTATAATTTGTTCTGTGACATTTCCTGATTGCTTCTACATGTGTAGTCTTATAAAACTGCCAGACGTTTCATCATTATGCATCTCATCATAAACATAATAATTGTTTGTTTCGCACCTGCAGGTTTTAAAGGCAACACCCTAAACACAGAAGTGTATTTCTGAAAATGTTGTCACTGATATTTCTAATAATGGTTGCCTCCACGATGAGTCAAGTGGCTACACCCCCAAGGAAAGTAGGATTCTCCTATATTCGCGGTCACCCCTTTGCTAAAATACACTTGGAAGTGTTCCTGGATCTGCTATGTCCTGATAGTCAGGAAGCCTGGCCACATCTTAAAGACGTGGCCAACTTGTATGGTCCAGAGAATGTGGCATTAACGGTTCATCTCTTTCCTCTGCCGTACCATCAAAATTCCTTCTATGCCACGCGGGTAAGTGAGGATTTGCCTTCGTTTTTCAAGGGGTTTTTTTTCACGTTTCCCGGCTCATCTACACACTGGCTGACCTTTCATTCATACACTCTCAGACTCTACTACGACGGAGGGGTGTCACGTTGTCTTGCCCCCAATTACATCAGCACCGATGTCGCGTGTCCTATATTACGCGACGACACGGCTGTCAACGACCCCAGATCATCTAGAACTGGCCCTAACCCAAACCCCCCTACCCACAGCCTCAGCCTAGATCACACGAGAGACTCTTTTCGAAGAAAACAGTATAACGTGACACCCCTCTGACCTATATCAAACTGAGAAAGTTTGTCGATGGGCCGGGAAACGAGAACAGGCCCCAAATGTAATAATTATGCAGACACGGTTGCACGCGTGGGTTCCTGGGCATAATTATAAGAGAAATCTTTTTTCTTCCTTTCCGTTCTCCGACTAAACTCTGGTGTAAAGTTCTAGTTTATTTGTCCATTTTCTTGCTCCAGAACTTGAATTTTGCGTGCACGTTCGTTTAACAGATTTGACTTAACGAACGAATAAATAAACGAACGAATCTTATCTTTTAAAAATCCTAAATTGCGCATGCAGGCTTACTCGTATGCAAACTGTAGAGACACCCTGATTTCCAAAGAAAACCCCCTAATTAATTAGTCGACTTTGACGGCATACTTTTTGAGGAGGCAATTGGTATTTCACCCCCCCCCCCCCCACAGAACGCACATGGATAATTTGTTTTTTTTTGGGGGGGAAAGGGGGAGGGTGCCGCGCGGAAGGGGGGGGGGCTGGGTTCTTATTCTGATGTAAGGCTCAAAACACTCTGATTGACCTTTCATTCATCCTTGGTCAAGCTAGTCTATGTTACAGTGGTGTCACGTTGGATTGTGTCCAGCGATGACGCGCCTACTATATTACACAATGTGACCGCTTTTAACGACCCCATATATAGATTTTTTCCTAACCCTAAGCCCACTTCGCCACAGCCCCAGTCTACGTCCCACGAGAAAGTGCAGCCTACGACCCATGGATTCCGAACTGTTCAAAATTTGTGGTGAGTAAATTCATGTAGTACTGTCCGAGACAGCTATAATATACGCAACGTCGCTGGCAGATGCTCACAAAAACGAGTAACACACAACGCAGAAAGCTTTGCGAAGACATCACAACATGACATCCCTGTAACATAGACTAGCCTGAGCAAGCATGAATGAATGGTCAACAGCGTATTCGGGCCGAAAATCGTAAAAAGAACCGAATCCACTGTCCCGCTCCTTCTTTTTCACAATTGTGCATGTCGAAAGAGGTTTAACCGGGAAGGCTAACCACGTCAACAAATGCCCGCAGAAGTCGGATGTGTTGGCCGAAAAGTGCAAATATCGCAGCCATGCTGTAAACGGACACAACGCAATTACATCTTCAGATAAACGCAGAGGAGGAGGAGGAGGAGAAGAAGAAGAAGAAGAAGAAGAAGAAGAAGAAGAAGAAGAAGAAGAAGAAGAAGAAGAAGAAGAAGAAGAAGAAGAAGAAGATGAAGAAGAAGAAGACGAAGAAGAAGAAGAAGAAAGAGGTTTTGTTGAAGTCGTAATTATTGTTTCAAATGGTGTATATTTCACAGTCTAGATTTTAAACCACAACATTACGTGCCAACCTATATTTTAAACGCGAACGCACAAGGACTTGAAGAATACATTTTTGCGCTAACAAAAAGCTTGAGTAACCTTTACAGACTTTTTTTTACCTTGAAAAGATGTTTATAAAGTCTCCTGATTAAAGTTAAAGGTTAAAGTCGAGAGAATCGACTTCATTGCAGCAGGTTTTATCCAATATATGGCTCGGCCTCTCTCCGAGAACGGCTAGCCGTCTGCCAGAAGCTTCGCACAGAGCACGAAGTTCGACGATCCCCAGATGTCTCTGTTAAAACTGCACTCGTGAACTGAACGGCGCTGCAGTGAAACGAACCCACGATCTTTAAAGCGCGAGGCAATCGGTTTGACCACTTCGCCACTGGGACCCTAAATATCCCCTGACTTGGCCAGAGCTATTTTGGCTAAGTTAAACGTCATGGTGACTTGTGGGGAGGGGGGGGGGTGGCCCTGGAGGGTGGATTCCAGATCTGAAGCAGAGGCCGACTTCTGTCTTTCTCTGTCTCACTCTGCCTCTCTTTCTCTCCCTTTTTCCGCTGTCGTGTACTCCAGTTTTCGTCTTCTCATCCCATGACCAAAGAATGTCGATTGTCTCTATCTGTGTGTTCAGTCGTGAGTCTGATTCTTTCAAGACATCATCATGACTCTTGTTTTATCTGTCCAGGGTGTTCTTATCTTTTGTGTACAAAACCACATTTCTGCCGCTTCCAAATAATGTTTCACTAACTGGTCAACTGTCCATGGTCCTCGTCTATTCCAGTTCAATTCTTTTAATGGAGATAATGGAGTGTTCGAGTGTTTGAAGTAGGTGTGCATCTGCCTGAGAGGTAAGGAACCAGCAGTCTGCATACAAATGAGTTAGTCCTGTAAAACGGATACACACGCAACCCTTAGGTTCTGGAACAGCACTGCAGTCCAGAAGTGGACGAACAACCATAATTTTCTGCCGGAGTTTGCAGCTGGTGAACGCAACGAAGAAGAAGAAGAAAAAGAATTCTTTAGTACGCGCAGATTTTGTCTCTCTTATCTGCCATTCTCGCTGTATACCCTTAACTGTTGCAGTTGATTAGGCCTCACAATACCTGCAATTACAAGTGTTTGAAACAGATTATAAAAATCTCCGTCTTTTTTACACTCACGCTCCATCCACCGATGAGTGCATCTTTGGTGGCGCCAACTACTTTTCCTAAGACTCAGTTCTCACAAATGTGTTATAAGTCTTCGTCTCTTTAAATGTACTCCAGCTTTCAGAGCTACACATGGCAATTGGTTATGTCGGCGTTTTATGTAACGTGCTCTTCATGTTACAGGATAGAGTATTTTATTTAAGCAGATGTTGAATATTGAACGTTGAATTAAGAATCGATACCAAAGCACTCGGGACACTTGAATTTTTTTTTTTAACGTATCCAGAATCCATGAGTTGTAAACCCTTTGGCTCGGTACTATGGATATCGCAACCCCCAGGCATTGATTCCATTATAGGTACCGTTAATCTGGGAGAAATGTGGCTTTTCTGCCTACCCCCGGGAGTAAACCCGGACGACAAGGAGTTCGTCACCCGGCCGCCGCGAAAGTCAGGTTTAACCAACTTCGCTAGAGAGCCGGGCGGACACTTCCATAAGTGCTCTGTCGATATCTTACGAAGTAAGCAAAGAGTTCCAATGCCGATGGTACCAGTAACCGTCTGATTGTATATCCATCTCATCCTTCTCCTGGGTGTTAAGCGTCGGTCAGATCCCCTGGTAACCCCTCGCAGCGCCATTCTCCTTAGACCGTAATCTGCCTCCACACAATCTATTTTAGCCGATGTTGTAGGAAAAGATTGGAATGCTGAAGAAGCGTATTATATGGACCCCTTAAGGTTCTAACATGTATTAGTTTAAGCCACACCTGCTTGTGAAAAGAGGGGTTAAAGAAACAGAGGGGTTTAAGAAACAGACGGGTTCAAGAAACACAGAGGTCAAGGAAACAGTGGTTGAAGAAACAGAAGGGGATGAAGCGACAGAAGGGTTGAAGAAACACATGTTATGGACTAAAAGTGTTTTTTTCCGGTGAATATCCCAGATTGTTCCTAAACATATTCTCTTTTCTGTTTGATTTCAAGGCTGCATATGTCGTCCACTATTTGACCAACGGAACAAAGACCTTCGATTGGATTGATAAAATCCTGCTAGAAAAGCTGCCCGAACTTGGGGACAAAGTTTTCCACGACAAATCAGACGCCGATCTTTTAGAGTTAGGTCATTCTTACGTATACGTATTTATTTTTTTCATTTGCTCAACCTTTTTCAGGACAACAAGCTACAACAATTAACATGTGGTGGGTCACAATATAATCATTTTATAGTGTGAAAGAAT
>CAJHNH020000647.1:248459-275959 GCA_905116865.2 Candidula unifasciata
TTTTTGATTTCCAACTGCCAATGAATTTTTTTACGTGCGCAATTATGTACACGGGTGTCCAATCTCACTACCCAGAGACCAGGGGGAATTACTAGAAGTCCAAGTCCACGTTTAAAAATCATAGCTCTTACCAGGGATTGAACCCGGAACCTCTAGCACTCGAGGCGGACACCATGCTTCGAGGCCAAGCAGCGCCCCTACTTTACCGTGAAACAGTTGTCCACTCAATATAAATTTAGTGGTACCTCAATATACGTACGATTTTGACGTTCGACTTTGTACTCGTCCTGTTTATTCGGTAAAACTTCTGTTTGGTATACAGCAGTTGTTTGGGGTACGACCCGCCTGCTACAACTTGTATGAGTCGAAATTAGTCACGATACTGTACGCTATCCTTGTTTATCTTCCTTGAGACCGAGCCGCGGGTAAACAGATGTCAGTGAGTTGGCAGAGGAGCATCACCCCAAAAATGTCCAAAGAAACTGAAATAGCATCGTTTGCATTGAGCAGACAGTGTCACATCTCCGAAAAAGTCTGAAGGGAAGGCAAACGCAAATTTCTATCGACATTTTTCTATCTGTGTGGAAAACAGCAACAGTGATCTGCCTCTCCAAAAACGCATGTCGCAAGAGTCGAGTAATTGGGGACTTACTTCGGAGTTGGGATGCTTTTGCCTGAGAGGCAAAGAACCAACAGTAAGTATGTAAACATGCCATATTTGTGAAAAGGATCAGCTTGCAACACTCAGCTTCTGGAATAAGACTAAAGTCCAGGAGTGGACGAACACTTAGAACTTTCAGCCCGAGATTCAGCAAGTGAACGCGAAGGAAAAAAAAGAGAAGAAGACGAAATATTCTTATTAATTATTATTATTATTAACTGACGGAGACATTTCCGTATTTCCAGACGACAGTTTTATGTTGCACTGTGAGGAGTCACTAGGCATGGCACTCACAGCCCATGGCGATGGCGAGTGTGACTAGCAAGACCCACTGGGTCTTCCACGGTTATAGCATGAGATTTCATGACCGTTGTCAAAATTTGTGTTTAGTCTGTTTCTTCTCAGATGATCAGCTCTCATCCTTGCTGCAGCCACGAGTAATAGTAGCAGTAGCAGCAGCAGTAATAGTGTAGTGATGGTAATGGTGATAGTAGTAGTGGTGGTGGTGGTAATGGAAGTGATGGTGCTAGTAGTGGTGGTGGTTTCGGTAGTGGTTGTGGTGACCAAAAAAAAAATTATATTTGAAATGAATTAAATTTACAGATGCTTGAAAAAGAACTGTTAACAGATACTTATTAAAAAACTGTTAGCAGATACTTGAAAAAGAACTGTTAACAGATACTTGAAAAATAAAACTTCTATACATCGGTCGGCGTCTGTGGCTTAGGCATTGCAAACGCGCTTCGTAATGTCAGGGCGCCGAGTTCGATCCGTGCTGCGGGCGGTTTGTCTTGCGATGGTTTTGACTGTGGTACCGAGAGCCGACGGTTTACAAGCAATCGCAAACTACTAGACGTAAATTTGACTAGAAAAACCACAACAGTCAGAAAGTGCTGGGGTTGGTTCTGCAACGTCCTGTAAAGAATGCGCAACAAATTTGTATACATGATTGGTGGGTGTCTGTAGCTTAGGCGTTCTGCGCGCTCGCTTCGTATTGCTGAGGTGCCGGGTTAGATCCCAGTGGAGGCTATCTGGCAGCCCATCGCCTCACATTAGTTTCGATGGTGACATCAAGAGCCGACCACGCAGCCGAAATAAAAACCCACTGAATGTAGAATTACCAAATAACATCATAAACAGCTGAAAATCAAATGCTGGGGTTGGTTTTGCAACGTCCTGTAAAGGACACACAACTCAGTATGATACTCGTTTTAGAAAACAGGGGAAAAAAAGGGGGGAGGGGAGGGGTGAAGATCACCAAAGTTTCCAGGTGGCAGGCAGACACCCACCTCCTCCCCACCACCCCAGAACAGAATTGTTTTCGAGGAGTTTCAATGCACTTGAGCCCTCAGCTTTGCCCCCCTCCCCACCCCTGGCTTTTTTCACTAAGTATACAATTCTATGTGAAAAAATTTCAGGCGGCGTAGCGGAAACACCCACCTACATGTTAAATGGCATCATCCAGCCCGATATTCGCCAGAACTGGGAGCTGGCCAACTGGACGACCTTCATTGAACCGCTCCTGGCCACCCAGTTGTTTGATGCCATTGATAATTTGGTGGACAGCCCACATAATCTGGTATGTCTCCCCGCTTATTTCATTATGAGATCTTTTAGAATACAGTTAATATATATATATATAAACACGCACATATATGCGTGTATGTATGTGTGTTTGTTAGGAATTACTTATGTTATGTTGTTACGACTGGCGTCATTGAAGACTGATAGACGCATGCATGCTCAAGCGAAATTATTTTTCTGATATTTGTGTGTGTCTAAATGTGCGTGTATGGGTTTGTGTATGTGTGCGTGTATACACACACACACACACACACACACACATATATATATATATATATATATATATATATATATATATATATATATATATATTTGTGTGTCAGTTCTGTGGCTAAGTCGATGCGAACGCTTCGTAATGCCGGGATGCCGGGTTCGATCCCAGCTGCTGGCCATGCGCCTTGCGTTGGTTTCGACAGTGGTGTCAAGAAAGCCGACCGCCCAGAAAAGCAATGGCAAACTACTGGACGTAAATTTGCCTAGAAAAACCAAACAATAGCCAGGGGATGTTGGGGTTGGTTCAGCAAAGTCCTGCAAAGGATACGCAACTAACCTAAATATATTTGTGTGTGTACTTTTCAGATTACTTATTGTATGTTACTTTATTACTCTAAGAAAGCCACCGTGGTTTAGAGGCTAGACGCTCGCCTGCGGATCGGAAGGTCGTGAGTTCGGTTCCTGAGGGTGCCGAACTTTGTTTTTCTCTCCAAAAATGACTTTGCTCCCAGGTCCACCCAGCCTTCAATGGCTACCAGGTACAGTCATGGGAAGTAAAGGCGGCTGGCGTAAGGTCGGCCACATCACCCACCAAGTGCAGTTTGGTGTATAAAATATAGGTCTAGCCCTGTATACCCAATACGCCTGAAAGTCGTGGACAAAGGTCCTTTCTATTTTTTGGGGGCGTTAATGTTAAAACTGTCGACATCATTATAGACTGGCATTCCTTTGCATGTTTAATCGTTATTGTTATATATATATATATATATGGCGGCGTCCGTAGCTAAGGCGTTGCGAGTCCGACTCGTAATCCAACGTACCGCGATCGAAACCCACTGCGGGCTTGGTGGATTTTTATCGTGGTATGGGGACGTCGCAGGTCGACCCAGCCTCAAATGGGTACCAGGATGGGCTGTCCTGGGAAAGTAAAGACAGCCGGCGTAATGCTGACCACATTACCCACCGAGTGCTGATGGTCTGTAAAAATATGGACGCTCTTCCCATATGCCCGATGCGCCGAAACGCGTGAAAGGGATCTTTCTTTACTTTACTATATATATATATATATATATATATATATATATATATATATATATATATATATATATATATATATATATATATCATCATCAGGTGCATTGCGGACTAGCGTGGGAGATCATGCCTCTCCATAATCTGCGATCTCCTGCAGCATGTATCAGTTCGTGTGCCGACACACCTCCATGCCATGCAACAAGACTGTCAAGAATCTTCTCTCGTTGTCTTCCTCTATCTCTCCTTCCACAGATCTTTCCAGTGGTCACAACATGTTCTATTTTCCCTCTTCTCATAACAAGGCCAAAAAATGATGTCTCCTTCTGATGTCTGTGATAAGCTGTCTTCGGGCTCCCGCCTCTTTCAAAACCTCGTGGTTGCTCTTTTTTGCTGCCCAAGGTATTCTAAGCATTCTTGTGTAAAAGCACAGCTCTGAGGCATCAGGAAATTGTTTGGACTGCCTACCGATTGTCCAGGATTCACAGCAATATGTTAAAACCGAATGTATGTCTTCTTCTTCTTCTTCTTCTTCTTCTTCTTCTGCCTTTTTATCCCCCAATGGAGCATAGGCCCTCAACCAACTCACGCCAAGTCGTTCTATCCTTCACCATTATATGGAGCTCTCCCCATGTCCTCCTAATCTTTCTAGCCTCATTCTCCAGCTCTCTTCTCCATGTGTTTTTTGGCCTTCCTTTTTTCCTATGCCCCTGTGGGTTCCAATGCAAAGACATTCTAGTTATGCTGTTCTCCTGTTTTCTCAGTGTGTGCCCTATCCAACGCCAGCGTCTTTTCCTCACCTCCTGATCCACTGGAGCCTGTTTAGTTCTCTCCCAAAGTTCTACATTAGTTATTCTATCATACCATTTTATTCCCTCTATTCTGCGCAGGCACCAGTTAATGAATGTCTGTAATTTATTAGTAATTGCCTTCGTTGTTCTCCATGTTTCCGCCCCATACAATAGTACTGATTTGACATTAGAATTAAAAATTTTTAGTTTAGTATTTCTTTTAATTTCTTTTTACCTCCACAAATTCCCTAGTGCTATGAAAGCCCCTCTTGCCTTTTGTATTCTTATTTTAATATCTCTATCAGTTCCTCCATCTTTATCTACATTACTGCCCAAATAGGTGTACGACTCCACGTCTTGGAGTGGGGTGCCATTAAGAAAAACCACATTACTATTTGCCTGATTTATTCTCATTATCTTTGTCTTTCCTTTATGGATTTTCAGACCAAGCTGCAGTGATCTCGCATTAAGTATATTTAATTTATCTTGTATCTGATTCCGTAAATGGGACAGAAGGGCATGTAGCAAGCAAAAATTCTTTTTCTAACTCTCCATGACAAGGATATATATTGCACAAGATGTTCTTTATTTAAAAAAATGCATTTTTTTTTCAAGTATATGTTAACAGTTCCTTTAAATATATAAATATATATATATATATATATATATATATATATATATATATATATATATATATATATATATATATAGTGTAGCAATGTGTGTGTGTGTGTGTGTGTGTATGTCTAGGGTAATTTATTTTATTTACACGGTAGACATGATTGCAGACCGACATCCCTATGCTTGCTCACACCTTTTTCATTCTTCTGCTGTGCTCACAACTAGCTTGGCTGCTGTTAGGTTATTTTGGGGGTTTCGTCGCAGCAAGATGTTAACATCTAATTAGTCGCCTTTTACGACATGCTTGTTAAGACGGCATTTGGTCTATTCTCTTCCCTCTCCCCTTGCTCCCATTTGGGGACCGGCTAGCTCAATCCACTGACACATCAATCATCCTAATGTATCTTCACTTGCTGGTTCCTGTGTGCATCTGGGGCACGATGGGGGTGGATACAATTGATAATTGGTGTACATGGGATATTTGAAACACATAAACACAGCGTCAACATTTTGATGTCCACACGACACTGGACTTGTCAAAGCTTATTTCCTCACGATCACATTTAATAGAGAATTGTTTCTGAATGCCAGTCGCTAATCAAGGAGAGACAGGACGAGTAGTTAGCGAGATGACAGGAGGTACCATCAGTAGGAAGACTCTTCTCTAGCTGTTGAGAATGGAGACGAAGCTAGCATGAAAGTAAAAAAAAAGTAAAGGACCCTTTTCCACGCCTTTAGGCGTATAGGGCATATAGGGCTAGACCTATATTTTTATAGACCGTTTGGCACAAGATGGGTGATGTGGTCAGTATCACGCCGGCCGCCTTTACTTTCCCGGGACTGCACCTGGTACCCACTCAAGGCTGGGTCGACCTGGGAGCCAAGGTCATTTTTGAAATAAGTCCGGCTCCGCCAGGGAGCGAACCCACGACCTTCTGATCCGCGGCGAGCGTCTAGCCGCTCGGCCACGGCGACTCCCTAGCTAGTATGAGACTGCCTTTAATTATTGATGCCAAATCTTGTAACAAGCTTTGAACAGCCAGGCTCCATTATAAACAGCACTAGAAACTTTTAACAGACGTAAAAAAAAAAATAGAAAATGCATAGCAATGCAAACGTTACACAGCATTAAACTCTTATGGCTAAGCACCAGCAAGGAAATTAAATTCAAACTTTTAAGAGCGTAAATCTTTCCTGTAGCAACATACGGATTTGAGTCGTGGACTATCTCGTAGCCATTAATAAAGAAAACATAGACTCTTTAGCTGAAATGATATAAAGAAAAAATATCAGAATACCGTGGAAAAGAATATAGAATACCGTGGACAAGAATATAGAATACCCTGGAAAAGAATATAGAATACCCTGGAAAATAATATAGAATACCGTGGAAAACGTATTCTTTTTTCACGTGGACTTGGACTTATAGTAATTCTCCCTGGTCTCTGTGTATTGAGATCAGACGCCCGTGTGAATTGCTGCGCACGTAAAAAAATCGCTTGGCAGAAATCGAAATAAGTAGCCTAACGGCGCTGCCCTGGCACAATTTTGAGTTAAAATTCTACCCAAAGTATTTCAGGATCCTCGCCGGTGCTACAGAACCTGTGCACTGTGCTGGGCTTCTTTGGGCTCAGACTCGAGTTAGAAGAAGAAGGGAGAACTTATGGGTTAATACGCGTGTGCCATGATGTTGATCCGTTGTTCAATTTCAAACTTCAAACACAAAACATTTACCAGGCATTGTGCCTACTACTGTTCTTGGTTCTTCGTTGGTGACTGCCCTTTCTAGTTTTCCCGCTGCATTTCTTATAAATCTTTTCTCACTTGTCATTTTTTGTTTTTCTCTAGGGCTATCCATGTCTGACATTGAAAGCACAAAGTTGGTACATTTTTCGCATTTATCGGCTGATTTGTGTGTGTTGTGTGTGTGTGTGTGTGTGTGTGTGCGTGTGTGTGTGTGTGTGCGCGCGCGCGTGTGTGCTGATATTTTGATGCCTCAAAAGTGGGACTGCTTGTTAAGTTATTTTGTTGACCTTCTGTATTCCTTGTTCGATTTCTCTGCCCAATGCTCCCTCCTCAGTGAGTACACTGCCTAAGTACTTAAACTCTTTAGCTTTTTTTAATGTCTTTGCTTTAACAGGCAGACAGATTGGCTGGATCTGCACTGCTCGATGGGGAATTGAAACATCTCAAGGCAGATGTGGTTAGAGCCCTTTGGGATCAAATAACGAAGTCAGAAGAGAAACTAGATTATTATGGGCTGGAGAGAAAGATGCACCTGGGTGTGACCAGAGGGTTCGGCCAGCACACGACGCTCATAGAAAAGGCAAAACGGACATACAACCAAACTACGACCGGTACCATTAGTACTGGAACTCTGCGAAGGCGGCTGAGGATGCGGACAGCGTTTATAGAAATGCCCCGAGTGCTGTAAGGTCAATTCTTGACTCAACTCAACTCAACAAAACTTCTTTAACAGTTATGATACGCTGAACGTGTGTTCTATTTACTCTCAGTATTGCTGTTTCTTTGCAGCACTTATTTTCATATCATATTTCTTGTAACAGGTTGCAAGAATCTGCTAATAAGAATGTATAAGGAAGTAAGAGGATTAATAATGTTTCTAATACACGGCTTATTTATCCCTCCAGGTAACCTCTACTCCTTGTAAGGAGAAAAGCTCAGGCTCTTCCGCTGCACCACTTGTGACGCAGTATCCAATTATCGTTTTAGTTCTTACCTTTTTTTTTTCAGTGTAATGTGTAAACTTATTAGAGTCTAGTCTAGAAGTCGTGCCCAACTTCAAAATCTGTAGCCCAGTAGTGTTCTTGAAAGTTGGCATGCACCCTGTTTTAATAATCATGTCCTTGTATTCATCTTTTTTTTAAAACATAAACAAACATAAGTTTGTCACGACTTTTGAAACGTACTATAACACATTTGGCCTCCTGGTACATTGATATGATCCTTTATCCACATAATTTTTTCTCCATTTAATGTTTATGTTTAGGAAAAGCTGTCTTTACTGTCTAAAGTTCTAAAAGCAGGACGAGCTAGATAAGGGTTTCTTTGGCAGCGAGTAAACATTGCAGAGGTACAAATAGATCATCACGCTCTGATAAGAACAGAGTGGCGAGGAGAAACCCGGGGAACTTGCCGACATTCAACACTCAAGGGAGAGGCTAGATAAATATACAATGCGATATACAATCAGACAGTTACTGGTACTATCGGAATTGGAATTCTGCTCTTGCTGCTGAAGATGGGGTCAGAGCGCTTATTGGAAGGTCCCGATTGCTGTGATGTTGGTTAGTTGGACTTGGTGGGGTAGGGGGCGAGGCTTATTGTGCCTAAGTCCCAACTTTCCTGTGCACCAGCATCTTCTCTAGATTTAGAAGTACCAGATGTCTCCCAGTGCCATCTTCTTCTTCTCCCTTTTTTTTTTAACCAGAAGCACTTGAGCATAGCTCATTCGGCTCAGTGTCGTGAGCATTGAAGCCCTTCAGCCAGGGTGCCACGTTCGCCGTTTATCTTATGGGTGTTGCGGCTCCTGTGCCACCCTCATGTAAACATATTTTTTTTACACAGGGCGCTAAACACACCCCCTGCCCCTCCCCCCGAAAAATGTAAAGATCGTAACATTTGCGTAGACGCGAACACAGCAATTTGCCTAAACCATACGTCTCGAAAACGTTTTACTATAAACAAGTCGGAATATTTACATTTACGAGTTTACGGTTTACGGACGTAACCAGTTGTGTCGGTTTTTCAGTTTCTCTGTGCCAAACCCTTAAGAAAGATTCTAAATTATTTCTTTCAGCCAACGACCCACAAATTTCGTGAACAACCAACCAGTCATTATGAATATTGTCTGATATCAATTCTTATGACTACTTTGTTGTCATTGATCCAAGCTGTTTGGAAACCTTTAAAAAATTTACGCATATGTTTGTATTCATTTTTCTATGTGTATTAAATCATTGTCGTTGCCATTAAAATTATCAACATTGTCATTGCTGTATGCCGTTTTAAAAACACCTAAATCTCGCAGTTGACTCTCTCATCCATTATATTCTATGCAGTTTTTCGATTGTATGCATGGAATCCGGTCCAGCACCTTTGGCCTCTCGCATCAGCGTTCGACATAGGGTTTCTCACCATAACCTTTAGGTCTCTTTCTTTATTTCTTTCCTTTCAATGCCTATATGATGATTCTCTGTTGGCTTTACCGTGTGTTATGCCAAGTATATCTTCTTAGTCTAATTACTTTTGATAGCATCGGTGGTCCGAACATTTCTCTTATTCTTGAGTGTATATGTATATTTTATGTGTATTTGCGTTTGTATTATCTTTTATTACAAAACCTCTTTATATAAATATTCAAATGAAATATCATGTAATTATCACATAAAATAGCAAAAACCCTGATCCGTTAGCGTCGTTTAGAAGTACCTATGGAAGCAGTAGCACACACAAACTACCATCTTTGTCTGTGTTCTGCTAGTTAAACAAGCGTATTGTAATTCAGCCCTGTCCATTTTTGTGATGTTGTAGTTCCAGATTCTTCCTTGCCCTCTCTTCTTCGACTACCTTCTAATGTTCCTTGAAATATAGTCTTTGCAATTGACTTATGTCTCACTGCAAGTCTGAACCAAGCTAGTTTGCAACGTTTGACTGTTGCCAGAATTGGCTTCTGGTGCTAAACATTTGTTTATTCTGTCTCTATTTGCTAGTTTTAAGTTGTAAAAAGCTAATTGTAGAATTCGTCTATAGCGTTTATTTTCGAAAACCTGAATCCTCCATTGTATTATCGCAGTAAGAGTCGAACTCTCAAACCCGTTTGAGGTTTTGAGGTTTGAACAACGGAACAACATCATGGCACCCATAAGTGCTCCGTTTTTCTTCTAACTCAAGTCTGAGTCCATAGAAGCTCAGCACAGTGCACAAGCTCTGCAGCACCTGCGAGAATCCTGAAATACTTAGGTAGATTTTTAATTCAAAATTTTGCCCGGGCAATGCCATTAGGCTGCTCTTTTCGATTTCCCTTCCCGGGGGATTTTTAGGATCAGGGTTAATTACTAGTTGTCGAAATCCACGTGACAAATTCCCAGCCTTTACCGGGGATTGAACCAGGTACCTCTGGCACTCAAGACTACGCAGCTCCCTCACATCCGTATGAGAAGAGAGACAATACCAGTTATTTGTATATATTAACCTTTACTGCTAGGCTGATTTTGGGACATTGCGACTGTTGCCAAACCAAGTCTTGTCCCTGATCTCCATGTCATTATATTATTCGTTTGTAATAAAACTGTTTGATGTAAAAAAGAAAAAAAAAAATTACCTTTCTCTACTATTAGTATCTAGGTCGTCGGCTCTGTGGCTAAGTCGATGCGAACGCTTTGTAATGCCGGGATGCCGGGTTCGAACCCAGCTGCGGGAATGCGCCTTGCGTTGATTTTAACAGTGGTATCATGGAGCTGGCCGTCCAGAAGCAATGGCAAACTACTGGACGTAAATTTGCCTGGAGAAACCAAACAACAGCCAGGGGCTGCTGGGGTTGGTTCTGCAACGTCCTGTAAAGGATGGTTGTGAGGGAGAGAATTTAAAGCCACATTTAAGGCTGTCTAGACTTAGTAGGCAAGGGCAGTGTTAAAGAAAAACAAAACAGTCTGTCTCTACTGGGATTTGAACCCTTGACCTTCCAATTTGCCATTACATCTGAACGGTCTGTTCTCGATACCATTGTATAAATTAACGCAACGCGGTCTGTTGTCAGACAGCCTGCAACTGGAATCTAACTCGGTATCTGGGGATTATAAACTGTGTTTGCAACGCTCAATCCACAGACTTCAATGCAAACACTTCGGGGTTTCCATGGTGGAGAGATCAAGCCATTTGCTTTGCCTTCTGGAGGTCGTGGGTTCGTTTCACGACTGTCGTTCGGTTCACAGGTGCAATTTTTACGGAGATCCATGTGGGTAGTCACCGAAGCTACAGAGTTCGTGCTATGTGCGATGTACTTAATAGGCGGCTAGCCGTTCAGCGAAGAGAGTCTGATCCATATGGGATAAGACCCGATGCAATGAAGTCGATCCTCTCAACTTCAACATTAACTAGATTGCACAAAATATAGCCTTGCATATTTCGCTGTATTTTGTTGTTGCATATTACAGGAGTCGACGTGGTGTAGCCGCTAGAGGCTCTCATGCAACCCCGAGTGTATTGGGTTTAAATTAGGCCTGACTGTTTTAAAGCATGATCTAGTCTCCTAGACTGATCTAACTTAAGATGTGTACAATATACAGCCATTGGGAGTAAGGGTGGCCTCTGGGATTTTACCCCCCCCCCCTCCCTTTTTTTCCCACCTGCAGCATTCCGATTAGTCAATAAAATATTGATCTAACACTTCTAAACGTATGTGGCGTAATCGTTGAGAGCGCGCTTTGTAATGCAAGGGTGTCGGGTTCCATCTCAGCCGCGGAGGATTTGTCTTGGCCTACGTTTCAAGCGTGGTACCGAAGTTGACACTTCAGAAAGCAATGGCAAACTAAAGAATATAAAAATTTGTCTTGAAAAAGCCACAGCAGCCAAAATAATGCTGAGGTTGGTTCTGCAACGTTTGGTAAAAAAAAACGCTCATCATCATCATCATGTAGCAGGTTCTTTGCAGAACATCGCTCTCATCACAGTCTTCCTGAAAGAAACTCGGTCTCTCGCCAGTTCTCCCGCCTCATGTACTTTCATACTTAAAGAGTCACTAATATTCTGTGCCCATCTTCGTGTCGGTCGGTCCCTACCCCTCCTTCCTGATACCATGCCTTCTGCTACAATTTTTTCCAATCTGTCGTGGCGCTTGATATGACCAAAATATTTTAGCTTTCGAGAAAGGATGCTGTTTATTAGCCAATCTTTCTTGATGTTCAGATCTTTTAAGATGTCAATATTTCTCCTCTTCTTTGTCCAAGATATTCTGAGAATCTTTCTATAACAATTCAGCTCAAAAGCCGCCATTCTCTTTCTTAAGGACTGAGAGATAGTCCACGACTAAAGGAAACGCTACTAACCTAATTAACACTATATACACAGGGAGCCACTGTGATTTAACGGCTAAATGCTCATCTGCGGATCTAAATGTCGTAGGTTCAGGTCTGGGCTTTTTCGGAAATTATATGGGCTCCATGTTCGACCTGAACTTAACTGGGTAGTAAAGTCATGGGAAGTAAAGGAAGCAGGCATGATATTGACCACATCATCCACCCAGTACAGATTTGATTAAATGTAGCTCTAACCCTATTTGCCCAATATGTCTTTAAGCTTGTAAAAGGACCGTTAACTTATTAGCTTAATGTATACTCAAAACAACTTAACTTCGCTGACAATTAATCTATTTATTACGCTGTATGTTGTCATTTATTTGCATCATTAAATACAATTGTTACACGGTTACGCCCGCTACGATACATATATGAATATAAAGAGAAATTATGTCAGACAATAAACTGTGCAATCTAACGTTTGTGTCTACTTGGTTCAAGTTTTCCGTTTCATATCCTGACTTTGTAGCCTTTCTTTTATGGCGAAATCCCATAAATAGTAATGGCTTTATATATCCACAATGCCAGACTGTAGTGTCTCTTATATCCGGATAACAGTTATTTAGTCCGGCGCATCGCATGTAGGAATTCACACGGATAACTACGTCTTTCAGTTATAATCTACATAGCCATATGGCATGAATGCCTAGTACAATTTCATTTCACCTAATGCTTCTTTTTTTTTTTCAACTTGATCCTCTCTAGCCTCACTCGTGTATCATTCCTATAATGTGTACATCATCCCATTTTTTTAAAATGCATTCACACCCTTTATTCCACGTCTTACACAGCTTGTGATAGAAAGGTTGTGCTTATTTTTACAGTTATATCAGTATCCTATTTATTTGTTTGTGCTGATGAAAGTATTTCAACCCGCATTTGTCATTTATAAATGTGATCTTAAAATACTGACCAGCCCCACGGTCCGATTGCATTGATTCACTTATTTAAAACGGTTGGGGGTGGGGGGGGGGTGGCAAAAGCCAGGGTAGGGCTTCAAAGAACGAGGAAAATTGCATGCTATATGGGGACGACTATTGATTGGCAGCTGGAAATCGAAAATAGTGGCCTAAAGGCTCTGCCATGACAAAAATTAGAGTTAAAAATCTACCCAAAGTATTTCAGGGTCCTTACTGGTCCTACAGAGTTTGTGCACTGTGCTGAACTTCTTTCTACTCAGACCTGCGTTAGAAGAACGGAGCACTAATGGGTTACTACCCTTGTGCCATTATGTTGGTCTGTTGTTCAAAATTCAAACTTTTTTTTCAAACAACTATCACGTTCGACTACTCTGTATATTAGAATCCAAACTTTTAAATTTCATTTACTTCCCTTTACACAACCTTTTTTTTTTTAATGACCTCATTAAAATAAAAAGTTGATTGCTAACCATTAAAGCAATGAAATACAGAGGTTCTGAGACGAAAGAAATAGATGGTTACTGGGGTAAAGAGACAATTAAAATATTGGTCCCAATTGAAAGATATAACATTCTTTTAAAATTCATACTGCATGGAAAGGTCGGGAGCAAGGTAGCAAGTCCCAGATCGAGCCAACTTTGAATGGGTACCGGGTGCAGTTCCGGGAAGTAAAGACGCCGGCGTGATGCTTACCATATCACCCATCTTGTGCCGATTGGTCTAAGAAAATATAGGGCTAGCCCTATATGCCCTGTACGCCTAAAGGCGTAGAAAAGGGTTCTTTACTTACTTTACTTTTAAGACAGCAAGAAGTAGACAATAAAAAATGGGAGCGTAATAGTTAAAAATTAACGAAGAGTAGTCTGAAAGCGTCTTCAACCGAGACAAGAGCAACCAAGACAAGAGCAGTCAAGACAAGAGCAAGCAAGACACGAGCAACCAAGACAAGAGCAAGCAAGACTAGAGCAGGCAAAGCAAGACAAGAGCAACCAAGACAAGAGCAAGCAAGACAAGAGCAACCAAGACAAGAGCAACAAATGACAAGAGCAACCAAGACAAGAGAAAGCAAGACAAGGGCAACCAAGACAAGAGCAACCAAGACAAGAGCAACTAAGACAAAAGCAACCAAGGCAAGGGCAACCAAGACAAGAGCAACCAAGACAAGAGCAACCAAGACAAGTGACAGACAACGTTGGAGGTTCATTGCAGTCAACCATCACTGACACGGCACCTGACTGATTTGAACCTAATGAGAATAATATGAGAAGGAATCTTTGGACCCATCAATAATGCAAACTGCAGTGAATGGAGAATGAGAAGCAACAATGTAATTTTTAGTTTGTTCAAATCAGCGCTAGCTAATGGCATCATGTGGGCGAAAAGGTAGGTAGGTAGGGAACGAGGCAACGACATAACTATGTGGGCTAAAATAGGCGTATAGAGAGACTGGCCAATAACAGAGAGACTAAAACTGTTTTCACAAAATGAGTTGAATGAGAACAGAGCACGAATCAGAACAAGAAGACAGTTGAGAGAAAATTTGCAAGTAGATCTACAAAATAATACGTCAGCAAATGAAAAAGGAGTCATGTCACAGATATGAACGAAGGCCTGTGACAAAACCTGAAGGGTGAGGCTCCTTGAGTGCCCCCTTCCCTCCTCCTTTATCTGAGAGAAAGAAAAAATATGCCAGAGGACTAAGATGGTGATATAGTTGCCATCATTAGCACTGAACTAATACACTAGCAAAATGCACACGCATTGTTGCATAAAGCTTACCCCTAGTTTGGTGACAACTAGCAACGAACTATTTTCTGATTGCGTAGCTCATAGTACAAATCACTGCGGAGACATATTTTCTTGTGACTGTTATATCCTTTAAAGAGGAACTGCAAATCTAGTTGTGCACTATAATAATGGTACTTTGGCAACTGCCTTATGTATTTAATGCGTATGCGTGTTGTTGGCCATGTAAGGACTACTGGCTGTTTCATTTTTCACGCGGACATTGATCAGCATTTTGTGTGGATTTAATTGGAATCTGAGCAAGGTGGTTATTATTGATCCTTTGCTACAAAGTTAGAGCGGGACGAATGACTAGCAGAGCATCAAGCGTAGACGAACGTGCGAACAAGCTGGCGAGTATTGCCCTAATGAGACGGGGGGAGGTGGGCGGGGGGTGAATGGGCAGAACTGACTGGTGGATGTTAACAAATCTACAATGTCTGACAATTAAGTAATGAGACTGATTTTATTATAGCTAAGACGAAAATGCCATCTATGAAGCAAAGCATGCAATCTTAAGAGGCAACATTCATTTATGATCTGGCAACTTTTCATCGCCGCTCGATAAGGAGACGACAAACAAGCCGCCATTTTGTTCACCTAGTCAGAGGTGCATTGTTACGTAATCAGGACGGTTGCAAAAAGCTAACATTAAATTCTTTTAAAAACTCAGAAAAAGCGTCACTGAAACAGTTAGGTGTAAGACATGGATGTCTTATGTCATCTCACCTCTTCAACCTTGTGATTGATTGGATACTAAAGAACACAGTAGACAGGACATTAAGAGGCATACGATGGACTCCATTCACCATGCTTGAGGACCTTGATTTTGCAGATGATATAGCACTCCTATCACATAAACATGAACATATACAAGAGAAAAGTAACAGAGTAAACTGCACAGCATTAATGGTGGGACTGAGGAAAAAATACAAAGAAAACTAAGATCATGACAAACAGTCCAAACCAACAACCAGTGACCATAAGTAACCAATCACTTAAAAATGTAGAACATTTCACATATCTTGGCAGTATGGTGTCCCTACTGGGAGGGACAGAGGAAGACATACAGTCACGTCTGAACAAAGCTAGAGCTGCTTTTGGAAGGATGAGGCAAATCTGGAAATCCAACAATTACTGCAGAGGAACGAAACTCCGACTCTACAAGAGCATCATTTTGCCAGTTCTTCTTTATGGAGCGGAATGCTAGAGAATGACCAAAAAGGATGCACACAAGCTGTCCACCTTTCACCACACATGTCTACCTAGAATTACCAAAATTGTCTGGCCAGATACAATCTCAAACACTAAACTACTTCAAGCCACAAACCAAAAAACTTGAGACAGTATGATTACCAAGAGAAGATGGAAATGGCTAGGCCACGTTATGAGAATGACTTCTGATATACCTGCCAAAACAGCTCTCACATGGACACCAGAGGGAAAGAGAAAACATGTCGCCAAAAACAACATGTAGACGAACGATGGAAAGTGACCTGAGTGCGGCATCTTTGACATGGAAAACTGCACTGAAGATTGCACATGACAGGAAAGCATGGAAAGTCCTCTCTGAAACCTCATGTGCCACTAGGCATAACGAGAACTGATGGTGATGATGATGTGTAGGTGTGACGCGAATTTTTTTTTTTTTTTTAGCCCGACAAGGGTGTTGCGTCCATAAAAGTTTGAGAAACCCTGGCCTACGCCATTTAGCATTGCACCTGACAATAATGTTAAAAGCAATCTGTCCTAGCTGCCGATCAGACGCAATAAAATCCAACGACATAATGAAAGCTGTGTTAACCTTAGCACACGAAAATAAAGATAAGCAGTCAAAACAACTTTGAGAAAAGCAACAGTATTAGTACAATAAATCCCGCACTTGTGTATATCAGCTGTTATCAAAAATGCATATACCAACTGTCGTAAGCACATAAGGAAAGCCTTGACCCGTAGAAGGTTATCTTAATTACCTAATATTAGCTTTACTGCATATTACAATCTTGTGCTTTTATTTTTGGAAACAGCTGGAACCATGACGTGATCAATCATTATTTACGGCCAATAAACTGACGTAATGTTTATTCTCAAGTCAGCACTCGATAAGTCTATGGGCATTTTTGAAATGTTACAACATGAAAACATCACTTATATCTCCTCCATCTCTTAAAGTCTATGCTGTGTGGCGTTGGTAGTCAGGTCTACCGGATATCCTTATGTCTCGTGTACTTTCAGTCAACTCTGGTGTAGACAGTCTCCTTCAGGTGTGGACAGTCTCCTTCAGGTGTGGACAGTCTCCTTCTGATGTGGACAGTCTCCTTCTGTTGTGGACAGTCTCCTTCTGATGTGGACAGTCTCCTTCTGGTGTGGACAGTCTCCCTCTGGTGTGGACAGTCTCCTCCTGGTGTGGAAAGTCTCCTTCTGGTGTAGACAGTCTCCTTCTAGTGTGGGCAGTCTCCTCATCTGGACAGTCTCCTTCTGTTGGGGACAGTCTGTCTCCTGATGTGGACAGTCTCATTCTGTTGTGGACAGTCTCCTTCTGATGTGGACAGTCTCCTTCTGTAGTGGACAGTCTCATTCTGTAGTGGACAGTCTCATTCTGTTGTGGACAGTCTCCTTCTGATGTAGACAGTCTCCTTCTGTAGTGGACAGTCTCCTTCTGTAGTGGACAGTCTCCTTCTGTAGTGGACAGTCTCCTTCTGTAGTGGACAGTCTCCTTCTGTAGTGGACAGTCTCCTTCTGTAGTGGACAGTCTCCTTCTGTAGTGGACAGTCTCCTTCTGTAGTGGACAGTTTCCTTCTGTAGTGGACAGTCTCCTTCTGATGTGGACAGTCTCCTTCTGTAGTGGACAGTCTCCTTCTGTAGTGGACAGTCTCTGTTAGTGTGGACAGTCTCCTTCTGATGTCGACAGTCTCCTTCTGATGTGGCCAATTTGTTGTCTTTTGAGTCAGTTTCCCTAATCTTCATTACTCATTTATGTGTCTAGTGTGTTGTTATCCTTCTTCTACTTTAAAAAAAAAACCGTCGCTAGCAGCTATATACAGTGAAGGATCCTTTTCCACGTTTTTAAACCTATTGGGTATATAGGGTTAGACTTATTTTTGTTGACCAAGAGTCATTCTGTGGGTGATTTGGTCAACATCCAACCGGCTGCCTTTACCTCTCAGCACTTTTTGTGTGTTTACACCCGAGAGCCAAATTCATTTCAGGAAAAAAAAAAAGCCCAGCTCAGGTCAGTTATTAACAGAATAATAATGGTACATATAAATATAACATACGGATGTGAGTCGTGTACTATCTCTCAGTCCTTAAGAAAGAGAAAAGAAGCTTTTGAGATGAAATGCTAAAGAAAGATTCTCAGAATATCTTGGACGAAGAAGAGGAGAAATATTGACATTATTGACAATATTGACAAAGATCTGAACATCAAGGACGATTGGCTAGAAAACAACATTCTGTCTCGGAAGCTGAAATATTTTGGTCATATCATCATATCAAGCGACACGACGGTTTGGGGAAAAAAAATAATAGCAGAAGGCATGGTACCAGGAAGATGGGCACATTGTACCAACACCAAGATGGGCACATGATATAAGTGAGTCCTTGAGTATAAAAGTACATGGCCGGGAGAGCTGGCGAGAGACCGGGTTTTCTCTCAGGCAGGCCGTCATGATGATAAATATAATTAAACCATGATGTGGTATCATACAACTGGATAGGATGGATTAACGCCCACCAACACTAGACAGCATGTTCATTCGAAAGCGGTGTGTGCCCCAGTATAACTTGTTATCCTGTTTAATAGAGTTTCTATGATTTATATCTCTCTGGGTTCTTTATTAATATCCTACCCCCAGATGACGTCACACGACAGTCTAACATTTTAAAGGGTGGTAAGACTGGGTTTGCTGGCTTACCGAAGCTTTTAACAACCCCAAAATATCTAGAACTGGCCCTAACCCCGACCCACCTACGTCCCAAGAAAGAGTGCAGCCTACATCGAACGACTGCATGCAGCCTAGGTCCCACGACTGTTTGCAACCTATCTACCACCCCGTTACATTTTAGACTGCCCCGTGACCTGTAGATTTTGGGGTAAGATTGTAATAAAGCACCTCTCTTTTATTCTCATCCGAATAGTTGTCTTTGAGTCACTGGGCGTCAATCTTTTAGGCTTCAATCGTAAAGGGAGGAAAATATATATATATAAGAACAATGGGAATTTCGAGAATCCGCTTTACCGGCGAATCAATTGTCCCAGTCAAAGTGTTTCCTCGACAACAACAAAGTGTTTCCTCGACAACAACAAAGTGTTTTCTCGACAACAACAAAGTGTTTCCTCGACAACAACAAAGTGTTTCCTCGACAACAACGAATGTCAGTCTAGTCTCAGACCAACTTTGGAAGGGCAAATGAGAGAAGGGGAGTTGGTGTTTGGACAGGAATGGAAGCAGTCAGATCGTGCTGAGCAGAAGAATTGTCTTTGGAATGAACGTTGTCTGCATCGTGTAAGCAAGTGGATGGCTGCAGTGTTGAATCCATGAAGTGAGACAAGCGGTTGTCAAATCTACGATACAGATAATTCCATGCGTGATCGTTAAAATGAGAAACTTGGACTGAAAGGTAAAATCTTGTGCTTGACGAATGATATTCTCTGCCATACTTTGTGTCAGACAGCTTCATGTCGACTAGGTAACGAGACTACCGGCTGGACTGCATTGTCGTTGGAGCTGTAATAAACATTTGCCCCGACTCCAGCGGGTGTGGTTTACATCATTTTGTTTGAACTCACTTAAAAACACCATAGGAGTTAGAAACAAGTCCAAGCAGATCCAGTTTGAATCCAGGGACACACATCATCCCATATAATAATAGTGTGCTGAATGGCAAACAAATATATTAGGGTGCTTGAATACCTTGATTCGCTGATGAATTTGTAAAGCTTTCACTCTATCACTGGTTCAAGAATATTATTACCCAAAAAAAAAAAAAATAGCTACTCCGCTTTGGTGAATGTCAAAAGTGGGAAGGATATCTTTAACCTGTCATTATAGTGACCTCTGCACCGTGAGGTAACGTGCCTAACACTTCACATCCTTAACAACAATATTAACATGGTTATTGAGGTCCTTACACATTTTCTGCCTAGGGTTGGTCAAACCCCACCTTTCTAAAAAAAATGTCAGTGGGAGTGCCTTAACTCCAAGGTTCCAGCCCTCTTGGACTGCATGAGTTTTATTTCTCTAACCAGTTTACTCCCGTTATCTGTTGCGATGATGTCTGCTTAAATTCTACCATTTCATACTATTCTTCGCGTTCTTTACACACACATTTCCGTTGAACGAAGTACCATTAACACACGCATGTCAACTTTTTAACGTCATCTTTCTCTTTCTGTTCCAACGATAAAGACGGCCTGATGATATGCGGACTGGTTGGCCTCAGTGTCACTTCCTTGGCGATGCGCTCAACGATGAACTGAAGACTTTCTACGACGTTGTAATAATGCGCGGAGTCAAACTCTGTATAAGGCAGCGAGTGGTTTTCCGCGTATCTGCGTGCTGTTTGTGGAGGGATTGTTCGATCTTTTGAGGTGCAGCTGGAGCCCAGGAGCAGTCGAACACATGAGGCTGCCGAGGTATAGGAGTCCAGATCTGCTAGCCTGTTGAATGTAGGGAGATGTGTTAGGAAAAGTTCATAACAGCAACAATAACAGTAGTAATAACAATATAATAATTTTCAAAATTCATGGACCAACTAGACTAAAAAACAACGACGAGAAAATTTACCCGTAACGAGAATTCGTCCCGAAAGCTAAGGCATTAGTAGAAGTAAGTAAAGATCCCTTTTCACGCCTTTAGGGGCATCGGGCATATGGAAAGAGCACCCATATTTTTACAGACCATCGGCACTAGGTGGGTAATGTGGTCGGTATTACGTCGGCCGTCTTTCCCTCCCCAGGACAGCCATCCTGGCACCCATTTTAGGCTTAGTTGACCTGCGACACCCCAGATGATGATAAAAATCCAGCAGTTGGTTTCGATCGCGGTACGTTGGACTTAAGAGTCAGATTCGCAACCTCTAAGCCACGGACGCCACCTAAGGTATTATGACCATGTTTAATATTATGGTGATATGGAGAGAACAGAGATGGAATTTGCAATACACGGAAAGCGAGGTAGACGCAGACTCTCTGACTGTGGATACAAGACGCTGAAGATGCATTAGTCATAACAACACATAGAGCTCGAGAATTCTTGTTTTTTTTTCTCTCTCTCTTTTTTTGCCTTTCTAGCCCCCAATGAAGCATAGGCCCTCAACCAATTCACGCCAAGTCATTCTATCTTTTACTACCTCATGCAGCTCTCCCCATTGCGAGATAAAAAGAGAGTGAGAGAGAGAGAGAGACAGAGAGATGTCGACAGATAGAGAGTTAGAGAGACTTTCAGGTGTGCCGTGGTGAGGGCTAAATTCTGTAAGGCACCTGTTGTTTGAAGATAAGGAATAACAACATAAGTAGTGGTAATGATGTAATGATTGTGGTAGTAGTAGTGGTGTAGCAGCGGTAGTGGTAGCAACATCAGTAGTAATAGTAGTGATGGAGTTAATAATGGTGATAGTAGTTGTTTTTCGGGAGCCTCAAGTACCTAAACATGAAGTTTCCTTCACTTGTGGTACAAGGAAAGAAAACACGTTTTAAAAACAGACCGTTTTATTATCAGTTGTCAGGTGTCATTCGTGCAGGTGCTCCACAGTTTAGGGACGGTGCACTCTCATACAGTTTAGGAACAGTGCAATCTCATGATAACGAGTAATGACTGACAGTGAGAGCTGCGGTTGCCCTTGGAGGCGTTTAGCTTACAGGAAATGATACTTCTGCTATCTTCTATCTATCTAACGGGACTGCGTTGGAGTAAAGGACTGAAATGAACCACTGTCACTAATTTCAAACGAATATGAATGGCCCTTTTTCTAGTTCTTTGCTCTTGCAGAGACCATGGTTGACTCCGATATGGTCTACATCAATTATGGGAGGCCGACTAGAATGGCAATGAGGTCTGGAGATGCAGACACAGCCATTGACTTGACATTTGTCTCTCAGTCGTCGGTTTTAGATGTTAAATGGACTGTCCTGAATGACCATGGGAGTGATCACCTACCATGTTCAGTCTTGATTTCTAAGGTTAATATTGGGAGAGCACGAAAGACCGAGTTGACCAACAACCAACTTGGAAGCCTCAGACATGGGAGCATGCAACAGAACTGCCAGAACTAATTTTCTACAGCCCTCATGGTGGACCTCAGAAGTAGAACAGGCGTGGAAGGCAAAGAGAGCTGAAGTGAAGCAGTTAAAAAAAGTACGACAAACACCCTCAAACTCACGAGAGGAAGTGGAGATGGCGGAGAATGTGAAAAAAAATAAGGTGGGTGTTTTCAAGTGCTGTGCTGCAGAGGCCAAAAGAGCAAAGTGGGAAACTTTTGTGAATGATATGGGAGGGGGTAAAACATTGGGGAAATTCCGGAAACTGCAAAGGCAGATGCAAAGAAAAGATCGGCCAATGACAATCGAAAACAATTTGTAGAGACGATGGTGTGCGTATGACAACAGACAAAGAGAAAGTTGAGGCTTTTCTCCATAGGTTTACAGCTCAGACAGATCATAATGATGTAGACATAAGGGATGCAGTTAGAAAGGAGTTAGCTGGCAACTTGAAAAATATGCATTATGAAGATGTGATACAAGTGGAAGATATATAACAAATTTTTAAAAAAAAGCAAAAGACACTGCACCAGGGCCTGATGGTGTCAGGTATGGTCACATGAAGGCTTTGAGCGATGTAGACCTGGCAGAGATTGCCGACTATTTTAACCAGAGCATTGCAGGTAGGCACAAGGTGCTGCAGGCAAAGTCATATCTCAATGTAGCTGCAGACACAGATCACCCATTGCACAAAGCTCTGGACGCAGTTAAAGATCAGCGGCTGATAAGAGGGAAGTCATGGATGGCTCAGGCAGAAGACACAATCAGACAGGTCTGAAACCTGAAGAACATTAGGCGAGGAGAGGAGTGAGTCAGCGTGCCAGCGGAACCGTCATATTTGTGTAGAGTCATAATACATTGAGCCGGGAGTGCAGAGAGTGGTCAGCGGGTGCCACGGAGATGGAAATTCAGTAATTCCAGAAATGCCTGTTTAAACGATGTGATTATGTATACAGACGGTTCAGTGTCAAGAAGCAAAAGAAGTGCTTAGGGGTTCTTAGCAAAAGCCAGGAGTCGACGTTTGGTGCAGGCGAGCCTTGCGTATGATACCACTACACCCAACCTAAGAATGGAGGTGAAGGCGGTCACTGCAGCAGATGGATCACCATAGTCTGGTGAGAGTGATGCAGCAAAGCTAAAATATTTGGAACAAGACCAAAGTTGAGAAGTTAACGAACAACCAGAACTTTTTGTTGGAGTTTACAACCAGTAAAAACTTAGGTTACCTGACAGAGAGACCAAGCCTGGGGTAAGTCAAGCAAACCACATGGTCAAACAAGAAAAACCTGATATTCAGACCAGTCTGAAAGAAAGACATACTGGCATAGAAAAAAAAAAGACTAAGATTTACAGACAGACAGACAGACAGACAGACAGACAGACAGACAGACAGACAGACAGACAGACAGGCAGGCAGGCAGGCAGACAGACAGACAGACAGACAGACAGGCAGGCAGACAGACAGACAGACAGACAGACAGACAGACAGACAGACAGACAGACAGACAGACAGACAGACAGACAGACAGACAGACAGACAGTCAGACTTACTGAGCAACTAACTCACTGACTAACTAGCTATCTATGTGTATTTCAAATTTAGTGCTATAAGGGAGTGAAATATGATTTCAGAATCAAACAGTCAAATATGCCTTTCTTCATAAAGAATAGATTTTAAATCTTAAAAAGGGTTAAAAGGCAGACGGGGAAATACATGCACAAAGTAATCGAGAACATCGTCTCACACCACAACAAAGAAGCTATAAGCCATATAATGCCTGTTATGTTCTAGCAGTCAAGGCCAAACTGAAATACTACGTCAACAGATTTTGTCAGCGTTTCTAACAAATATTCGTTTAGTACCAGTGCAAAAAGGCAATAATTCCTTCGCTGAAAACTCACCAAAATACCTATTCCAAAAACGGTGGCAAAACTATGACCCAGTTGTTGATATTTAAATAAATGCTGTTTACGACCTGCAGCATGGCAACAGAGAACAGTTTTAGTATATCAGGAATTTGTTGACGACGTCGCACAGGACTTTAAACAAGTGGCATGTTATCGTTTATGTTGGCATTGTGCGATAGTAATTTCCAAGGGCGCGAAAAGCATACATGAGGTAATATCAAAACATTTAACTTCTTTTTGGAAGTGGTACAACGTCATCATTATTTTTACAACGTGTCTTAAAAGAGAGCAACAAATTAAGTGGTGTGGACACCTAACAAAAATGCCCTGTTACTATCTGCCAAAGCGAGCCACACTAAAACGTTACAACGGGTTTAGAGCGAGTGGAAGACCTCAGAAAATATGGAGTGATGGCATTAAGACCAGGCTCAGAGAAATAAACATCAGTCCTTATTGTGCTTTTGACAGAGCTCATCAATGAATGTTATGTTAATCCCCCCCCCCCCCCCCCCCCCCCCACCCCGACACTTCGTTTAGGTACAAGATGGAAAAGAAGAAGAAGAAGAAGAAGAAGAAGAAGAAGAAGAAGAAGAAGAAAAAGAAAAAGAAGAAGAACAAGAACAAGAACAAGAAGAACAAGAAAAATAACAAGAACAAGAAAAAGTAGAAGAACACGAGGAAGTTTAAAAGAGTGTTCTTCAACCTCTTGACATCCGATGACAACCAACATTCGCACCCACCTGACTTTTAAATAAGATGTAGAAATAGTATATCTATTTGTAATTTTCTTCTTTTACTTCTTCTTCCCCTTTTTCCTTGTTTTGTTTTTTTCCTCCTGACACCTAAAATTATCTCTGCAACGTATGTAGTTCTTTTCGTATATAGCGTCTCTGCTATTTCTGCGGTCCATATCTTATGCGTGGTTGACCTCAAGAACTGACCTTTGCATTGCAGTATAATATTGCTCTCTTTGGTGCTCTGTCTGAGGCTAATCTTGTTACATGGCTGATGACATAAAATTACAATTTTCAGTCAGTAGATCCTTTACAGCCCTCGCTCTCGTTACGGCACACACGAAAGTCTCTCTTTCTCAAGCCAATTCTGTAGTTCTATGTGATTTCATCGTCAATGCGTCTTCAAAGTTTTGTATCCAGCTTTGCTAAAGTCTGAATTTGCCTTGTTTTCTGGAAATTCTACCATCGATCCAGGCGCTCTCCGGGTGACCATGACGTTTGAGTTGAGTTGAGCTGAATTACGAATTGACATCACAGTCGTTAGGGCATTTCCATATGCTCTCCATCCCCATCTTCAGCAGCCAGCGCAGAGTTCCAATGCTAATGGTACCGGTAATAGTCTTGTTATTTGTCCGTCGAGTCTTTCCTCTGCGTGCTGTGAGCCGGCCAGACCCTCTAGTCACACCCAGGTGCATTATTCTCTCTAGGTCATAGTTATCCCGTTTCTCTTCTGACTTCGTTACTTGTTCCCAAAAGGATCTTGACCACATCTGCCTTATCATGCATCAATTCACCACCCAGTGGTGATCCAGTCAGTCTGTCTGTCTGTTCATTCCCCACCACGCCGGCATTGCCTTGAGAAAAGGTACAAAGTATGCTCACTACCCGTGACCTTCCAAGTAAAGCTTGCCACTCTGCTCAAAGCAACCCTAGTTTCCCCTTTCTCAACATGCTTTTAGAGTGTGTTACAATTAAATGTGTATACATCTTGTTTTCTAGCCACCGACAAGCTGCAGTGACCGCCTAAACCTCCATTCTAATGCTATATAGTCTGGTATCATATGCTAGGCTGCCCTGCACCAAAGAACCATGACGTTTAATACGGGCAGAAGAGCTTTTTTTTTCTCCAGCTTTTTAGAAGTGAGAAAGTGTATTCATCAGTGTTGCCAAGATATCACGTAGACGATAAGGCAAAATTCTTGATCGATCAGCAGCATTTTTTGCGGACCATAAGTGGTCAGCAGAACACTCGTTGAAGAACTTCTTCTTCATTTCTTCTTCCTTTAATTTTTTACTTACTCTTTTACTGCTTCGGGTCTCGAGAGAGATACAAGGTTCCGTTTCTCAAACTTCAGCCTGGCTCGTCCATAGACACATCAGCTGTTGTAAAGTTCTCTGACGTTATGTTCCCATCTTGTTCTTGGTCTGCCTTGTGCCGTCCGTCCTTCTGCTCTTTTGGTGTATGACTTTTATGGTACGGCGTCTGAGGAAGTTCTCTCTCTCTCTCTCTCTCTCTCTCTCTCTTTCTCTCTCTCTCTTTCTCTCTCTCTCTCTCTCTCTCAGTGTGCAAACATTCGATTTGCTTTCTGTGTATGAAATGTTTCCTTGCGCTGATCGGGATTGTCTTATGTCAGTGCCTTTTTTCATTTCAAATTTCTCCACGACGCCCTAACCTAAGTAAAAAATATGACTATTCGTGTCTTGGTTAAAGCTTTTACAATATTTCGCGGCGCACCTGTGAAGAGATCGCGGCTCCCCGGAGCGACGCGGCGCATAGTTTGGGAAACACTGTCTTATGCTGTCAGAGGAGCGCTGGCTGTCCCAGTACTTTGTTTTTCTTTACTGCACCTAATGTTAATTTCTTCATCAAATTTCTTCATTTCAAACAAGCGCACGTGAAGAGCACGGACTCAAAATGCAACAGTTCGTTTTCTTTCTTTTGATTTGCCTCCCAAAATGTCTTTAAAGTGTTGCTTTATGAGCTTACGATAATACTTATTGCATAGGAAATACTTTGACGGGTGCCCCAGTTTTCTGATAGACTGCCCAGGCATGATGACAGTCAAGCAGACCATGCAGAAGTACATACTATACACACGGTCAAATAAGGCAGACGTGACTGAAAGAAAGACATACTAAACAAGATAAAACAATACATACAGACAGGCAGACGCTCTCGTGCGAGTTGGAAAGTCATGGGTTTAGTTCCAGAAAGTACTTTGTTTGTCACTTTAAAAATGGCCTTGGCTCCCAGATCGACCCAGCCTTAAATTGGTATCATGTGAAGTCCTAGGAAGTAAAGGCGACCGAAACGATGCTGATCACATCATCCACCAAGACCCGATCGGTCCATGAAATAAACGTCTAGCCATATATGCCCACAACTCCTGGAGGCGTAGAAATGGGTGCTTCTACCGTGGATACACGGACCAGGCGAGGTTTGCCCTGCTTGTTTGGAGGTGTCCAGTAGCAAAGTCTCAGAAATTATTGTGGTACTTTCCAGATCATAGCGAGAATCTAGATAGCGAGACAGGTAGAGAGTCGGGTACGTAGCTATGTAACTGGCAAGTGAGTTGGTAGGTAAGTTCGTAGGGGTAGCTAGTCAGGAAGGTGAGTAGCTAGTTAGGTAGGTAGTCAGGTAGGTAAGTAGCTAGTTGGGTACGTATTCAAGTAAGTAAGTAGCTAGTTGGATAGGTAGTCAGGTAGGTAAGTAGCTAATTAGGTAGGTAGCCAAGTAGGTAAGTAGCTAGTTGGGTAGGTAGTCAGGTAAGTATGTAGCTAGTTGGGTAGGTAGTCAGGTAGGTAAGTAGCTAGTTAAGTAGGTAGTCAGGTAGGTGAGTAGCTAGTTGGGTAGGTAGTCAGGTAGGTAAGTAGCTAGTTCGGTAGGTAGTCA
>CAJHNH020000647.1:278459-288459 GCA_905116865.2 Candidula unifasciata
CCACTAAAATTCCCAGAAAGAAAGAGAATGATGTCATTTATGTATCTACATTTGTAGGAACAAAACTCCATTTTGAGACCATCTAAATACCATCTATAAATTATCCGGGCGAAGAGTGAGAGGAATATCAAGGAAGAGATGGATAAACGGTGATGCTGGCTCCTATCGAAGGATGAACAAATCCACCACTCACTTCAGTTCAGAAGAACATAACAAATACAGAAAACCAAGGTCAAATAGTGCGACGAAAAAAAAGAAGTCGCCACGAGTAAATCAGTTCTCAGTCAGTCTTGGGATTTTATCATAAAACTTATTTCTTTTAAGAAAAAATTAAAAAACTTTGGTGGCTAAAGTTCTGGTATTTGCGCTGTCTCTGGGCTTCTTTCCTCCAAATCAGACCACTCATTCCCTATCCTGTTATCAACTGCGTTCTTCTTGCCCTGTCATTTCTGATGTTTTCTCCTTGGTTTCAGCTCCATCTGATTTGGCCAGCGTATTTCGTAGGAGTGCGAGCTTCTCAACATAATGTTCTGTGGACCACCATTTAAAAGTTTTAAATTTTTGAGTATTTTACCTTGTCAAAAAGTACTGAAAACAGTTTTTGGGTTTGGATAGATCCGAAAAGTGGCAATTATGTGGTGACAGCACAAGCCATGAATCCTAAATCCTAAAGCTCAAAGATACCACCCCAAAACCTTTTTTTTTTAGCCTACACCGAAAACAAATTGTAAATAAGGTAGCAATGGACAGGTGTTTTTTTTTTTTTCGTCACGCTTTTGAAAGGCTGCACACCCAGCTGAACATGCAACATCCATTCCTCAACAAGGAAGACAAACAGTTCAGACACCAACAATGGTAATAAAAAAAACACACAACCAAGTATGTCCGCTTTGCTCCAGGAAATAAACACCCACACATGCACACACAAAACATACGCACACCCACAAACATACACAGACATTTACATAAAATACACAAGCTTTCCACATATATTTATGTCCAAAACACTTTGATAATCACGCGTCTCTCGTTCCTTGGTCCCATTTTTAAAAACCCTGCTTGATATCAAACTCCTGGTGGGAACGATAACATCTGAGTCATTTTCAGATTTGCTCTGAAGTGTTTCATTTCCTTCAGCACTTTTTAGAAGTGGCGATCAGCACGTTACACAATCCAATGGCTAACTGAGAGCTCACATAGTCCTCCTGATGGCCACACTTTGAAGGGATTCTTTATCTTCTTCCTCTTAGCTCATCACATGATGTAATTGCAAGGTTGCAATTCACAACATGGCTGCGATATTTGGGCCTTTCGTTCGACACATCTGACCTCTTCAGGATTTTGTTGCTTGGATTAGCCTTCCAGGTAGCAAATAGGTTTATAAATTGGATGCCGATTTCATAATAAAGGCTGGCAGTTAGGGATCTCTCTCTCTCTCTCTCTCTCTCTCTCTCTCTCTCTCTCTCTTTCTCTCTCTCTCTCTCAAGTTGTCCACTCTTTCATCCACCTCTTTCCAGTATCAACCGACTTGCATTTCTTTCTATTTCTTGCTCGATAGCTTTTAACTGTTTTATGGTCACTGTAAAGGATCGTTATGTCTTTGTAATATGGTCAAAATATTGTTCTTATTGTTGTTGTATTTCTCTATTACAACTCAAGTAACTTCATTCCTAGTCCTCCGGCATTAGGTAGATAATTTGAAAATAATTGTCTGGATTAAATTGTGATAGTAGGAGTCAGATAATCGGTTGCACTTTGACACGGCGCAATCAGAAGTGAACAGGTCTGTCATTTGATGGATCTAAAGCCCTTTTATAGTATCAGTAACGTAACTAGGGCAACTGGTGTAGAAGACAAATGAACCTCTTTGACATAGATAACATTATTTACAAATCGTTATGTTTAGAAGAAGAAAAAAAAAGAAGGAGAAGAAGAAGAAGAAGAAGAAGAAGAAGAAGAAGAAGAAGAAGAAGAAGAAGAAGAAGAAGAAGAAGAAGAAGAAGAAGAAGAAGAAGAAGAAGAAGAAGAAGAAGAAGAAGAAGAAGAAGAAGAAGAAGAAGAAGAAGAAGAAGAAGAAGAAGAAGAAGAAGAAGAAGAAGAAGAAGAAGAAGAAGAAGAAGAAGAAGAAGAAGAAGAAGAAGAAGAAGAAGAAGAAGAAGAAGAAGAAGAAGAAGAAGAAGAAGAAGAAGAAGAAGAAGAAGAAGAAGAAGAAGAAGAAGAAGAAAAAATAAGAAGAAGAAGAAGAAGAAGAAGAAATTATGCTGATATTGATGATTATGATAGTGATGATGATGATGACGATGATGAAGACGATAATAATGATGATGATGATGATGATGATGATGATGATGATATAGAATTTCTCACCACGAATGTACATTGTCCAGCGACTTTGGGTGCTTCAAGTCAAACATCAACAGAGCTCCATGTGCTCCCCTGTAGTAGGAAGATGTCAGGCTTCTGTACCTCTCTTGCCCTGAACATAAAATAGTGTGGTTAAAGAGCTGTCCGATTCAAATTCAATGATGCCCCAGTGCTGATTGAAACAAATAAATCGGAGCTTTCCAAATGAAATGCTAATGAAACATTCTTAGAAATACGACGTATGGGGCTTAGGCGTTGCAAACGCGCTTCGTAATGCCGGGGCGCTGGGTTCGATCCCAGCTGCTGAGGGTTTGAATTGCGTTGGTTTCGACAGTGGTATAGATAAACCGGCCGTCCAGAAAGCAATGTAAACTACTTGTCGTAAACGTGCCTAGAAAAACCACAACAGCAACACAAAAAATGCCGGGGTTGGTTCTGCAACGTCCTGTAAAGGATAAGCTACTAATTTGTTTAGCCTCGGACTAAGAAGACGAAAAACACTGACATTCTCCATAAAAAGGTAAAGGTAAAGTCGGGAGATGTGAACCGGCGTCATTGCACACGGTTACAAATCATAAGTGCTCTGCCACCAGTACGAACAGCTGATAAGAATTGACCGCCTGTGTCGCCGTTCGCACGTAACTCTGTAGCTACAGCGACGTTCCTCTATTTACCTCCAGAGTGCCAACTCTGGGTACCCATTTCCTAGAGGCTGGGTGAACCCCGGGAGCCGCCCGGTTTCGAATACCGACCGTGGGCTACGCCGAATCGCAGCTGGATTTGAAAGCGAGCAGCTTATCGACTGCGCTAACGCGGCCCTCTGACATTCATCATTAAACATTCGTAATGCCGCGGCGCCGGGTTCGATCCCAGCTGTGGACGGTTTGTCTAGCGTTGGTTTCGACAGTGATATCGATAAGCCAACCGTATGCCCCTGACATCCTTCATGATATAAGCATCAAGGAGAATTGGCTCATTAACAGCATCCTGAGGTGTTATGTTAAACGTAATGGTGGCCTGGAAAGAACAGCGTTGAAAGGTTCAGTTTCCAGAAAACAGCCCACACGCAGACCTCCACGAATGGGGATACATTACATTGAAGATGCGTTGGCTATGAAAGCACACAGTGCTGGAAAACTGGCTAGAAACAGAGACTTGGATGCGTGCCGTGAGCGGAGTGACGTTCTGTAAAGGACCTGCTGATGTGTGAGTTTTTGTTGTATAACCATATCATGTTAAGTACGCCGCCTCTTTCAGTGCCAGAGTTTTCACAACAGACAAAGAAAAGGGAAAATAACCGCTATGTAAATAACGAGTGTGTGGCTCCCAAAACGATAAAATATAAATTCAAACAGCTACTAAGTTAGCCATATTTTGGTGCTTTTATAATATCCTACCCCCAGATGACGTCACATGACAGTCCAACATTTTAGAGGGTGGCAAGACTGGGTTTCCCAGCTTTTTGATGCTTTTAATGACCCCAAAACATCTAGAACTGGCCCTAACCCCCAACCCGCCCCATCCCACGAGAAAGTGCAGCCTAGGTCCCACGACTGCATGCAGCCTAGGTCCCAAGGATGCATACAGCCTATCTACCACCCCCTAAAATTTTAGACTGTCCAGGGACCTATTGATTTCCCCTGTTTGGGGTAGGATATTAATAAAGCACAAAAATTAGTCAGTATCTTCTGACTAAATATAAAATGTTACAGAACATATAATGCGATGTTTTGGCGGAGTCAGTTAAAGATGGTGCTGTCACACAGTATGTCTACCTTTATTCTGTCGTACACAATAATTTTTATCTACAGACAAACACCAACTCACCTCCAGTATCACATAGCCGTACAAGCGCTGTTTTTTCTGTGCTAGTTACAACCTCGATTTCCAGATAATCAGTTGCCATGCCAACCCGACAAACACAATTAACCTTTTTCACATCCGGGTGAACTTTCAAGGCAGTCACATACGAACTCTTCCCAGCTCCCTGGTCTCCAAGAAGTATAATTCTCAAAATATAATCATATCGTTTCCCATTGTATATGTTTCCGCCCGAACTCAAATGTTTAATTCTCTTCCCACTGATAAGTTCTGGGACTAAATGCGATTTCAGGTCTAGTGGAGACATATTCTTGAGTAGGACATTGTTCTGTAAAATTGTTGAAATCTGGCTCATTTTGAAAAATGTGTAAACTCTTTCTTGAGAAAAAATGTTTTGGAGATGTTCAGTTCGTAAATAATTTGGCTTCACTAAAAACTTGTCTCACATAATAACGGCTGAAATGTAATTTACTCATATACGAAGAACTGTTTCTAACGGAATGTTAACTTGGTGATGTGAAGATTTCATGAATGTGTGTTTACCTTATCCTAAGGCATCCCAAGGTATTAAACAAAGTTTAATAATTTCGGCATCCCTGAGATTGAAATCGGCTGCAGGGGTTAGTCACTGTACAGTTTTGTATGTATTCGACAAATAAAGTAACGTCAAACAGCTTAGAAAGCAATGACAAACAACCAGATGTAAAACTGCCTATTAATGTCACAGACAGCCATCAAATGCTGAGTTTGGCTTGCAATGTTTTGTACAGGATATACAACTAACGTTTTATTATATGAAGAGATATGTTGATCGGAATATTTGATTACTTATATAAATACGCCACAAATTTATGTTCTGTTTATCTCGAAATCTGTTAGTGAAAACAACATCTCATTCAAACATAAACACATATTTTTGACAGGATGGCGATTATTTTGATTTCTTTCTATTCGAATGTAGAACTGTACGACTCTAAAGACGTGTTTTAATTAATTTGCATTAGAAAATAGAAGTTAGAACAAGCGCCCGGGGGCATCCCTCAACTTTTCCATGAGGATTTATCCGTTTCCAGTAACCCTAGCTAGAATTAAAATACGCCAATCCACTGATTAAATCCACAGTCACGCTTGGCTGCAGATAATTAGCAATTATAATTCAACAAAAGGTTTAGACCTAATACTTAAAAATAATTTCTTTTACAGGAAAAACGCAACACTGCACAAATAGCGTTCTGTTTAATGCAGTGCTGTTGAAACTGGGCAGTGTGTCTCCGTTTGATGGCGTACTGCGCGCGAAAATCACAACTTAGGATTTTAGATTTTTTTTCTGTTATTGCCGGACTCGTGGCTGCTTTGATGACAAGATTACCTGTTTGGTGAACTGATATTTTACCTGGAAGAAAGCAAATTGAAAATATAAATATATAGTCAGCTTTTATTTTTTATGGAAGAGACCAAATTGAACATGTATATAGTCTGTGAAAATGCATTGCTATAATAGTCTACTTCTTCTTTTGTTGAACGCTTTACGCTCATCGACACACCTTCACACTATATCATCCTCATCATCATCATCCTCATCCTCATCAACCTCATCCTCATCATCATCATCCTCATCATCATCCTCATCCTCATCATCATCCTCATCCTCATCATCATAATCATCATCATCGTCGTCCTCATCATTATCATCATCCTCCTCATCATCATCATCCCCATCCTTATTATCATCATCATCATCATCATTATCATCCTCATCATAATCATCATTATCCCCCCATCCTCATCATCCTCATCATCATCATCCTCATCATCATCCTCATCCTCCTCCTAATCCTCATCATCATCATCCTCATCATCCTCCTCATCCTCCTCATCATCATCATCACCATCATCCTCATTATCATTATCATCATCACCATCATCCTCATCATCATCATCATCAGCATGCGTTTTGCCGGCAACCGCAGACTGCCGTGTTTCGCTATCTCTCACACGATCACTAGAATCAGGGATCAGGTCAATGTGTTTCTCTCGCCCCATTTATTTGGCCAGGCCATTCAGGTATTTATCTCTTTGCCTTCCTCTTGCTCTCTTTCCATCAATCTTACCGGTTTTTACCAAGTTCTCAACATATCCGAACAACACTGACTGTATGCATCTAATTGTTCTGATACGTGTATGACTGTCATATCTTTCGATGACGACTGCTCACTTTTTTTTTAATTTTCTATCCCTCCATGATGATCTTTGCATTCTTCTTAAAAGCCACATCTCTGCCGCGAGTAACTGGTTTTCTGCTTCTCTGGTCGATTTCCATGCCTTACTACTACAGCAACCACTCTAATGTGTCGAGGTCAGGCACTTTATGCCCCGTAGATGAAGGTGTGAGAAGGGTCCTTCACCTTCTCATTGCATCCTGTGTGTGCTGCTCTTTTGTTTACGATTATGTATTTTGAGCTATGTTGTACAATTGATAACACATTACGTTTATCACCATTGTTAAGATCACCCCCCACCCCCCGCCCACCCTTCTCCCCAACCAGAAGGTCGCTAGATATTAAACTTTATCTCACAAACGTTGTGACAATCGAAAAGTTACAACCTACAAAACGTGTCCTGGATCGAGATATGGAAGCGTGTGACTAGTGCCCCCAGTGGTTCTCAAGTTTTGCTTTATGTGACACAGTCACTGAAGCTAGAATGTAAGGAGAAAGAAAAAAAAAGTTCTAAGAATAGGTACCTGGAATGTTAGAAATAAGCATCATGCACAAAGAAAGGTTATAAAAAGAACAGATGCACCGTATTCCCTCAGTTTATTCTGTTTATCTTTCAGTGTTGTTCAAGTATCAATACACACCTTAATGTTTTATATTGTTTCGTTTCTTTATGTTCCTTATTCAACATCTTATCTTTTATTGTTCTGTATAAGCGTGACAGTGTCCACCCTTCATCATACCTCTTGTACTTTCTGCAATATACATCCCATCTCTTGGTGTTGTCCATTTATCAGTCCATCTATTCTTCTTCTTCTTCGATCCTTCTGTCAGAAAACTTTCATCAGGAGGCCGGTAGCCTTTATGAAAGCTATCGTGCAATCCATATCTTCTCGTGTACCATACAGGTTTGTTTTCATTGTGATTGGAAAAGGCCAGATTGCGTCTCTGTTGTCAGCATACAGTGTCGGATCACATTCTGCGCATTTTTCGGGTGCCAAGTTGCAGGGGCACGTCTCCATGTTTCCTACACCAAAAATTTTCAACGATTGTTGACGACGTCTGTTGTGTCCTGTCCATTTATCTCCCCCATTTCTTAATTGTATCCAACAACCATTCCAAATTATGATGTTCTCAACTTATAAGCCAGTTTCTTTGGGCTCTTATTTATAAGCCCATCTCTCGATGTTTGCTCTTTATAAGTCTTATTCTTGATGTTCAATTTTCATAAAGACATAACAATATCACAGTCAAGACAATACTGCCAAAAACTACAAATTACTGCTTTTTTTTAAAATACCATTTCTGCAGTGTAGGCAGGGGGTCTTTGAGTCGGAGGCTTTAGGGTCGCGTGGCTCGTGCTTGTCGCCACGGACCGTTGCTGGTGAGAATTTTATTTTGCCCCCGACAGAAAAAAAAAATCCCCACCTTGCCGAGGATTCGAACCAGGGTCCCCTGCATGAAAGCCTAACGTTCTACTGTTCGGTCAGGTGCTGAAAAAATGCTACCGCTATTAAATAACGTTATCAGTCTTTTGCCTTCGATGACCAAAATAGTAATGATCAATTACTGTAAGTACGAAGATTACCGATGAATCAGGACAAGCTCTTGAACCGCACAGACAGCAGATGAAAGCGTTCGTCAATGCCGGATTTGCTAAACGGTTCTTTCTAGTATGCCACGTTTTCTATGCCAACGCAACATCCGCTGTCTGACTGGCTGATGTGCCATGCCACGCTTGATGGCTTTTCGCCGTTTAGATCGGTCTTCTGCAAGCCTCTCATTTTTCTGCCTAATGCCAAAGCTGTCTTAAAGCGGTGTTTTGTTTCATTGTCAACCTGCAACTTTTCCCCCTGTCAGAGTTACCGTACAATATACTTTGTGGAAGCTGATGGTCTGGGGAGTTCTTCTTCTTCTTCTTCTTCTTCTTCTTCTTCTTCTTCTTCTTCTTCTTCTTCTTCTTTTTTCTTCTTCTTCTTCTTCTTCTTCTTCTTCTTCTTCTTCTTCTTCTTCTTCTTCTTCTTCTTCTTCTTCTTCTTTTTTTCTTTTTCAATAAACTATGGGGAAAGTTATGGTTGTTTGTCCACTTTTGGACTTTGGTCTTGTTCCAGAACTTTAGCTTTGATTGCACATCCGTTTTACAGATTTATATGCATGCTGTTTGTTCCTTGCCTCCTAGGCAGATGCACTCAGACTTCGAAGGAAACACCTCTATTTTGTCTACTATTACGACATGCTTGTAACATGGCAATGGGTAAATCCACACGGGTAAGATATCTCTGTTAATAGCTACCACTGTTAAATAACATGCTCGCTTGCGGATCGGAAAGTCGTGGGTTCGGGCACTGACTAAGCCAGGCTTTCTTCAAAACTGACCCTGACTCTCAGGTCGACCCAGCTTTGTGTGGGTACCAGGTGCAGTCATGAGAAGTGAAAGCGGCCGGATTTATATTGACCACATAACCCACCAAGTCCCGATTGGTCTATAAAATATAGGTCTAGCCCTATATACCCAGTCCGACTAAAGGCGAGGAAAAGGGTAATTTACTATGAAGTAACGTCAACAATAACTTCCTTACCTTATCACCTCGCCAAACAATAAAACAAAGAGGTTCCTCGGTTACACACACCACATTAGTCGAATATCATTTCAATCGACATTGTCTATCCTCTGTCTTCAGTTCACAAAGATATACATGCCTCAACACAGGAATCCGAAGGTATGGGCTACATCCAACGGACCAAGCATTGAAAGCAAAATCCCCGCCAGATTCCACACTTATGTACACACTTTAGATGACATCACGACCCGACATGCACCACGCTCTGATAGCGTCATTGCAAAACAGTTGAATCCCCTAAACACGTCCGCATATTGATCGAAGCCAGTGATTCCCAAACTTGTTTGGCCCACCACCCCTTTTTCAGTGAAAATAAAAAAAAAAAAAAAAAAATCGCTCATTCTCTCGCTCTTCCATGGACTATTATCATCATGTGCCATGCCGATGAGCACAATATTTCTTTTTAAATGTATGGTTCAGCAGATGGCGCGGAGTCCTACTAGGCTTTTCAAATTAAGTGCGGGTTTTGTATTGTCTTCGAAACATATGGGGCTCCTAGACAGTTGTTTTGAGTGTCTTAGTTTAGGACGGGTGTGAATGAGCCACTGAATAACAGTCTGTGTCTGTGGCTTATGTGTTGCTTCTTAATGCCAGGGTGCGGATTCGATCCCTTCTGTGGACGATTTGTCTTGCGTTGGATTCGACAGTGGTACCGAGCGTTGACCGTTCAGTGGCTGTTCCCACTCCGCTCGGGAATTTGCCTTGTTTAATCAAAAAAAAAAAAATTATGTGATAAAGTAGCTTATGTATATACAATTATCTTGATCTCTCTGCGTCATAAACGCAGTCGAGAAACATGCTGCAAATAAAACACTTTGGAGCGTGAAAGAGTGCGAATGGTATTCATTCTCTCTCTCTTTCTCTCATTCTCTCTCTCTCTCTCTCTCTCTCTCTCTCTCTCTCTCTCTCTCTCTCTCTCTCTCTCTCTCTCTCTCTCTCTCTCTCTCTCTCGCTGCGTCTATTAAATGTATGTATGCG